>JAWDGP010004964.1:570000-607500 GCA_033675545.1 Elysia crispata | reverse complement strand
CTTTATTGAAAAGCCTATGGATTTTCAAAGTTGTGATGGTTTTTATAAAAGAATAACCACAAAAGATTGTATTTTTTTATGGATAAACGAATCATTATTATTCGGAGAAAAGCGGCAAAATGATTAATCAAGAGGTCATTGCTATGTAGCACTGATTTTATGCCTTGATAGAAATTTTTTTTTTTTTTCAAACATGTGAGGATTTTATTATGTAAATTTATGTTGCTGTTTTTTTAAATTTGCATAGCTATGAAAAATGTTAACATTTAAACCATATTTTCACTGGGTTTTTTTTTCTTGCCTTTTTGAAATTGTAAAACCACTTATTAAAAAATTTACGTGTGCGTAATGTTGAAGATATCAGACAATTAGTTTTATACGCCGTGCACATCTGTAGTGAAATGATTAGAGTCCTGAGTTCCACTACTTAGAATTTATATAGATAGAAAAATCAAAATGTAAAACTTGTCCCTTTTTTTTTCTCTAAGAACAAGGAAGAAGTAACAAGGAAACGCAACTCAGATATTGGAAGAAAAAAAAACAATAGAGCATTCGATTTGAGTGTTGGAAACTCAGCAGTTTTGGTCGCTCGAAAGCTAACGAATAGTGCATAAATGCACCTTAAAGGCATAATTCTGAGCCTCTATAGAATCCAAATTTATTTAACTTATTTAAAATTTTAAGAACAAAACTCAAACTTCCTCTCATAAACAAGTACAACACATTGCCATAAAAAAAATCACCCAGCTTTCGAGCTGCATATATATATATATATTTCTTGTTCTTGGTTACATATGAAAAGACAAATAAAAAGATAATATTAAAAAAAGCACAGGGTGAAATCTTGATATTTAAGTTGTGACATGTTTTATTTTATTTTTAAATCAATTCTGCTAGGTCATTGATTATTAACACCAGTTTTCGCTTAATCGTGTTTTCCTCCCTTGTTCCATAAACCACTCCTCAAGACATCGCCAGCAGAGATAAGTAATCTTAACACGAGAGATAATTAGAGCGACAATTCCATGCTCGCGGCTTACTTTGATTTTGAGAAATAGTTATGCATGTCACGCCCTTGCAAATATACCTTTTCAAGGTAATAATAAGTAATTAACATTGAAGTTACTATAATAATAATTATACCTATATTTCTTGTCACATATCCTTTTCTTCCTATCTCAACTTTTGTCGACTCCTTAATCAGCAATATTGGCGTTCTGTTAATTGCTAACTGAATACAAATTCGTAATTGAAAACCGTTCCATGTTCTTAAGTTTATATCTGAAAATATACAATTTCTGTGAATTGATCCAATGCACTTTCAGGTGTCTCTCACGAGGAAAAATGAAAATGATTAAAACAGTTGTATTCCAAATATATCTGAAAGGATATATTCACAATAAATAAATAAAGATTCAATGGTTTACTTGAAACGTTTAGGTTTTAGCTGTACAATTTCACAACTATAACTTATGCAAATTCGTTTCATTCACGTTTATGTCAATATATAGGAAATATTTTCCTCAGATCTAGTTCCAATCAAAACACAAGCAAAATGGTTCTTGTTGAATTTTCTGCTTTAAATTCCATATAATGCGGAATTCAATGTTTACAATGATGGCTCTAAGTAATGCGTTATTTTTATTCGACTGCTGGAAACTAGTTAACTCTGTTCGTTCCCAATTTATTTCAATATCCTTCTTAGCGCACATAAAAAGTATGCCTAGACACCCAACACGTACGTAGATGTGAACTGCCTCGCGGGAATTCATAGCTTTCTGCTTATTTGTACTTACATGATAATGATCGTTACTTTTAGCGAACTATAACTAGATTATGACTTTACAAAATTATCTAACTATTCTCGCCGCTTTAGCAATGTCAAGCCCATCTTAACCCAAAACAAAAGCAATGAAAGATAACGGATAAAGAAAGCAAACATGAATCTAGACTCTTCATGCGAACGCGGGAAAAGGAGAAAAAAAAAAAGATAAAAGTTTAGACAAGAAACTCTAATCGTTGTGTCCAGCAAGTGACAAATGCGATAGCCATTAAGCTCCCAATAACATGAATAAAGAAAACATTTTTTTAATCAATGCGAAGGAAACGAAGCAAAATTTAAAGAAAAAAAAAAGAATATTATCTGGTTATCCACGTTACAAATGCACTAAAGAGGCGTAAAGGATTTGTAAGCATGTAAAAACATAGAAGAAAAGACATAGTGATTTGATTCTTTGTTGTGAAAATGTCGAGCAGAAATAGTGAGTGAAAATCTTAACTGCAAAATGATAGGCTTATTTTTACGAACGTTGACATAAGCAAATAGAAAAATAATGATTGTTTGTAATGTCAAGAAAGAAAAAAAAATAAACAGGTAAGACAATATGGCCCAAAATAAGCCTCACAATAATCATTTCATCGTAAGCAAACTAATATCATCCACCGATCCGACTTGATTTAATTTCCGGTAACAAAGCATTCCGGATTTTTCTTATCAGTGTATTATTTTGTATCGTAGACTCATTTAGAGTTTACCCAACTGTTACTTTTTAGGCATTGAACTGTTTATTTGTTAAATGTTTTCATAAAAATAATTAATCAATTTAAAAGAAAGTTACTTATATGAATTTGAGATTTAGTTTTTACACTATGTTTTTATGTTCCTCACAATAACCTCTCCTCAGACTGAATAATATTGTTAGTTAAATTAAAAAAAAACTAGGGAAACATACGGAAAAAGAACAGTATTTTGCTTTTAGTAATGCAATAATGTAAAAATCGGAACAGCCAAACAATGGTAGCATGTTAGAGTCGCATTTTAACTTTTGAAATCTCTTTTGTTAAAGAGTAGGAAAAACTTAAAACTTCCTATCGTTCTGTTAGTAAAAATGAGATACTCAGATATTCGACCCTTTTTAAGCCCTCGAAACACGGATTCTAAACAAAAGTAATATTTTTCTCCTTATTTTCGGCAAACTTTGAAAAAAAATCATTTTTTTAACCAAAGAATACAACCCTAAACAAGTATTCAACAGATTTTTGTAATAAAAATTGAAGAGCCGTTAGAAATATTCCTACAATAAATTATGATACGATATTGTTCCACAGCGCACGATAGTGAAAAAATGTGGCTACTCACATAAATTCATAATAATTATAACTCTTTTGAGGCAAGGGAAAAAAAATAATACAAAAAGCATGGACGCATGCTCTCTTGTAGAAGAGGACTAAAAATATGATAAAATTTAAATTTCTTAACAAAACCTGTTGAAAATTAACTGCATGTTTGAGAGATCTTGATCGAGATTATCATTGACTTTGAATTGCAATGGTACAGTAAGTGACAAATCCGTGAGTCCAACATTTTTTGTAACTTTTTCTCTGAAAAGGTTCTTTGTTAGTTGCTTTTACACTTTTTCCTTAAAAAGAGGTATATGATAATATTTTTGGGATGGACTCGTGTTTAACTTTGTCATCTCACCGGTTATATTTCCATGAAAGGACCCTCGCGGATGCTAGTTTGGCTCTTAAGCGTGTGTTTACCGGCATGTGTGCAGAGAATGAGAAAAATTACTTTTTTATTGGATGAAATTAATAGGTTGGATCGGCTAGAACAATAATTAAAAATTGAGACTCTTCCAAATTTTGTAAACTTGAAGGATTCTTCCTTAAAAAAGAGAAAGATTATTTATTGGCATGTGTGGAAGATTTTTCAATCTTTGCGATAAACTGTAAATCTTTTTCAAAGTCCTCTAACACAGGAACTAAATAAAATATACTTTTGGCTCCCTTTAGGGTTGTTAGAAAATTTTCAGAAATACTAAAAATTTCAAGGTGAATGAGACTCAGCGATGTAATTTAACAGAGCATTAGAAGTTGAAGCAGCAAGCTCTCTATTGGTGGAACATTGCCAAATCAAATGAGAGTCAGTTTCAGATCTAAAATTGAATCTATTAGAACATGTTTGTGTGGGAATGATCTTCTGCAGAAGTACTTTCAAAATATGTATAAAGGATGCGGACATAAATATTATATATCTTGTTACACAGTTTAGCAATGCCTGACTGTCCTTCTCCTTGTCCCAGTAGCGCGTTTCTTCAGCTTGATCTTCACGTCTGAATCAGGGACAATCGCCCCTCTTGAAATTAGGTCGAGTTCATCCTGGTAATGTGACAAAATCGATTTCAAATAATAAAAATATATAGACAGAAGTCCTTCTCTTTCTCTCTTTATTTATCTGTTTCCTCTCTCTCTCTCTTCGTCTCTCTTTTTTTCCTTTCTTTCTATCTAACACATATACCTTTTCTGTTTCAGACATCTATCTTAACGTTTCTCATGCGTGTCTATTCATATTGTTTAAAAGAAAAAAATCAGGGGGTAAAAACGGGTACAAAGATATTGGAGCGCATTTATCTCAACATTCCTGGTCACATTGAAGACTTAGTTACAATAAGGCCAGTAATCATTAACACAAAAGGCCTCTGTTTCAGACATGATTGAAGACCAATGTACATGTATTCATGTGTGGGTGATAGTGGGCATTTTACTTTTTTCCTACCGCTTATCCTCATTTTCTTTTCTTTTTTTTTTTTTTTGTTGTTGTGGTTGTGAAAACGCACTCCTTCAATTCAAACATTATTAGTATTTATGATTCTCTCACGCACTAATGTATTAACTTTCCCTTACAAAACGTTTTTTTTCACGTTTATTATCTTGAGCTCATTCCATTCTCACCTTTGAGTCATGAGCTTGTTGGATTTGAAAGCTTTGCACGATTTTGACCATTGTTATTTTGGCTTCGATAGTAGCAAAACGCATCCCAATACAAAGTCTAGGGCCTGCGCCAAAAGGAAGATACGTGAATGATGACTTCCGTTTAAAACTTTGTTCTACCAGCCATCTGTGGGGAACAAAAAAAATAATGGTTGAATCAAGATAAATCGGTAAATTGTTCTTGATCTTCTTTTGAGCTTAATTTTGGTTATTTTTAAGTCTATGTGTCGAACTTTCTTTTCGGCTCTCAGTCTCAAATAAATCATTAAGATATTGCACCTGGAGAACAAACTTGTTTAAAAAAATTGATGCAGTGGTGTATCAATAATGAAAAATGGCATCTCTCTAAGCATGTAACGATGGACTCAGTCTAAAATGAATAAGAATATTTATTTTTATATAGATAAAGCCTTAATTGCATATATTTATGATCCGCGAAAGAAAAATCTGTCTACCTGTCAGGGTTGAAGGTTTCCGGATCATCCCAGAATTCTGGGTCTCTGTGGAGAGCCCATACGTTTGCCAGGACGTTCATACCAGCTGGGATCTTCACGTCACCATATTGCCGCTCCTCACTCGCTTTTCTCGTTGTTATGCTTCATGAATTTAAATCGAGTTATAGTGAGGATTTGGCACTCGAGTTGTTTTTTTTTTCTTCTTTTGCTTTTTTGTTTTCATTAATTTGAAATAGTAGAAGCATAAATTGACAAAATGAAAAGGTATAATATTTTGTAATTTTCTATCCTTAAGCTTCATACTGATGAGCAGTAAAAATTCTAAAAGGTAATGCAAAAAGAATGAATATCGTACCAATAAACCATACTGTGATTTTTCTGATACCTACATTGACATGGATATACACAATTCCAGTACTAAAAATTATCAGTTAGACTTGAGTCCTTAGAATCCTAATTACTTTGGAATTTCAGTGAAAAAAAGAGCAAACTCAAGGAAGTACAAAAAGTACAAGTTTCATTGACAGGTTTCTGAAAACAAACAAGATGACCCTTGAATTGACGAAAGGTCTAGGGTTTGTTTATAGAGTCTTTTTTACATGTGTGGTATCTATATATAGTAAAATTTGCTATCCATTAGATTAGAATTAAAATTAAAATTGTGAGGCAAATATCTACCTGACAACCAAGATTGAATTATAATTCTATCTGTGTGTTTGTGTGAATGCAAAAAGAGGTAATAGGGGAGAGTTTTCAAACTTACAGAAAAAAACAAAACAACAACCCAGTACTCTTATCAGAATTTACATTCAAAATAATAACAAACAGTAGAAAAACAGTCGCTAAATTCTTCACTTACAATGAAGCTGTGGGATACAGGCGCAGAACTTCATCAAACACAGCATCAAACAAAGGCAGTTCTTGAATAGTTTCGTAGTCAATATCTCGCTGAGGACATAATTTTAGACTGGCTTACAGCAGAAATCAAGGCATATTCTTTAGTATGCATATTACATACTGTTACTTTCTGAAATTATTTCGTGTATTAGTCATTTTATTTTTTCCCCTTGAGCATCGATCACTGATAATTATTAAAAATTTATATTTTTTTTCAATTTTTGGTTAAAAATTCTGAAATATATTTTCCACTCTTGTTAAAGCCTATTATAAGATAAGCTAAGATAAGGTAACATTAAGATAAGATTTAATGTATTCATCTCTCTAGGCAAAATTCAAAGTTGACATTCAAAATTAATCATCAACAGAAAAAGACACGAATACATACAATAAAACTATGAAAAATACACATACACATGCACACACACACACACACACACACATATATATATATATATATATATATATATATATATATTTACAGCTAGATGTATTTATGTTTTGTACAGAGCAAGAATATTATATAGCGTAAAGTTACATATCTTAAAATGTTTACCGTGTAAAGATTATAATAAATAAATAAAATAGAGTGTATAACAATGGTATCATTAATTTAAAATCACATGTTAAAGCTAAAAGACCAATAATACAGTCAGCAAGTTCAGATCTGCGGTCTGATGTGTAGATAGACAAAAAGAAAGGTGATAAGGCTGCTCCTTGTGGGACCCAAGTATTTGTTTCGATTGTATTAGATGTTAATTTGGAGCTCAATCTAACAAACTGTGGCCTAGAAGTAAGATAAGCCAGTATCCAAAGAGCAAGAGATAGATGAACATTTATTTTCATCAGCTTCTCACACAATAAATGGGGTTCAATAGTGTTAAATGCGTTGGAGAAGTCATACAACATAAGACTAATAATTATTTATTTTTTATCATGGATATCTAAACAGGTTTTGTACCTAAACTCGCCAGATGAAATGCTCAATACATTTATCAGCCTCTCGAAACACTCTGTACGGTCACTGTGACTCGCGGGGTTAAGAATCGATACAGTTAGTTTTTAACGCTGACGACATGTTTGTTACTTTTACATCTCAAACAGACCCTAATTTTCAAGACGCCGCCACAGTAAAATGACCAAACGTTTGGTGCTTTCTTTTGCCTTTACTTGTAATTCGTTTATCTTTCAAATTCAAAGCACCCTCTTACCCCTTACACCAATAATAATAATAATAATAATAATAATAATAATAATAATAATAATAATAATAATAATAATAATAATAATAATAATAATAATAATAATAATAATAATAATAATAATAATAATAATAATAATAATAATAATAATAATAATAATAATAATAATAATAATAATAATAATAATAATAATACGAAAACTCGACTACATTGCCCAGGCGTTACGGAGTATTGAAATTTCCAAGCCGCAAGTAGCTCAAACACACCTCGTAAAGTAAAACATTGATTTAAAAAAAAACACAAAAGAAACACCATTTTGTATGATTTTGATAAAGCTTGCTTTTTCTTTCTTTTCTTTCTTTCTTTTTTTTTTTTTTTTTGCTCTTTCTCTCTCTATTTTTTTTTTTTTGGTAACTTGAATTACTGCAGATGTCAACAATGACATTTTCCTTGATTGTAATTTCAAACGGTGTGGATTTTCAAAGTTCAAATTTACTTCGTGTTTGTACGGGAGTTGTCCAAAAAACATGTTTAACATCCGCAAGTTTCTCTCAATCTTGTACGGACTAGTGCTATCTCTCATCAAAATATCTATCTCTCTCAAAACTACATCTTTTAATAAACTTTGCGAATACAATAAAATTTTCATGAAAAGTATTTTGTATGAAAGGTTAATTAAAAAGCGTATCAAGAGTACGATGCTATTAAAAGAGTATTGAATGGCAGGAAAAAGGAACACGATAAGCAGAAATAGAAACAAGGAGAAGGTGAAGCAGAATCACTACCATAAAGTAGCACAGCAGGAGCAACAAGGAGCAGAACAGGGGCAGGAGAAGAAGCAAGAAGAGGTAGTAAATACGTAGATCTAGAGGAGGAAAAAAGAGGAGGCATAAAATCCATAAAAGTTTTTAGATTTCTAACACAAATGCACGCCCAATACCTTGCCGATCGAATCATTTATCTCTTCTAACAGTCGCTCCTGCAGCTCTGGGTGTTTTGCCAGCTCGTGAAAGAAGTAGGCCAGAACTGCACCGGAAGTCTCGTATCCAGCTAGCAAAAAGGTCATACTGTGCGCCATGATCTCTATGTCGGCCAGTGGTTTCACGCCAATCGTGTGATGCTCTGCATTTGTTGATGACGATTTTGAGATGTTTTCTTCCGCTGATTGTTCGTTGTCGTCGAAACCTGTACAGGCTGTGTGGCTGTGGTCTTTATAGCGAGTTTTCTCAGGAAACAGCATCAGCTGGACTAGGTCGATTACATTTGCGTTTGGCTGAGAAATAAAACGTTTTCTATGACATAATTTTTTAAGTGCCACAATTGCGACATATTTTCTTCCATCTATATGTGTTAAATTTGGAGTGTGAACTAATATTCCCGTATTCCATAAGTATGCATTTTGCTTCTTTATATTCTTCAAAAAGTATTTTGTAGGAGCTAACAGAAACCATCCAATCTTCTCAATAAATACGAAACTAATGTTGTTTTGGGTCTTCCTCGTTTTAAAAAGCTTACCAATCCAATATATTGGCCTTGACAAATACTCCCAATCTTTATAGCAGAAAACCTGCAAACAAGCTAGATATTCGTTCTCCTTTGGAATTTTGTTATTATCATTATTATTATTTTTTTTTTTTTTTTTTTTTTTGGGGGGAGGGGATACAAAAGTTTGTCTTATGCTCTTTTACAACCATATATTCTCACTTAATGAAAATCAAAAGCTCTTTTCATCCCTCGAGGTATTCCATATAAGCCATGGTAACCTACATGCCTCTATTTTGCGCTGGTTAAACCTACCCCAAGGGCTCTCCTAGCTTGGATGACTTGATACATAGCTTGCCGGAGCCACTTCACGGGACTCGCATGGAATATAGAGACAATTTCTTTCAAACCGAATACGATACCATTCAGGCCAGGCAACACCACTAGAAAAAAGAGAAACAAGTAAACCGCGATGATATGAATATTTTTTAAACTAATACGACAAAAACTTTTGCTGGCTTTAACTTTTCATTTCTATAAACTAAAGGCAAAGAGAAACTGTGAAAACCAATCTCTTAATCAAAAGATGTCATTTGTAATCTGCGCACCTCTGATTTGGAGTTAAGAAAAAAACAATAGCTCGAATGTATTATTGTTTCCCTTCTTTCAGTGTGTAAAAGTGAGCCAAGTTTCGCTAATGGTATGCTAAGATGTCTCAGTCGCGAATCCAGCAACATTCACAGCATAGCAATCAGTAAAAAAAAATAGTTACCAGATTTGGAAAGGAAATTAACAACATTTTGAGTGTTGAGAAGCTGCTAAATCAGTTAATCAATTGGTAATGATGTATTTGAAGTCGCATAAAATTGGTCAAGTACATTTAAGAGCAAATTGCCGGACTTCAAGCTTGTAATGTGTAACATTCTATGTTAGAATTAACAAGTAAGCACGCTTTGTGATTTAAAAAAAAATTGAGTACCGATATTATGTCTCATATTGGCCACTATAACCGCAAGGAGTCATTAGAAGCACAACGTGAGAGGAAGTAAAACGGTTGAAACAGACGAACAGAGAAAAATAGACAGAGACCGGAACAGGCAGACAGACAGGCAAACAGTCAGCCGGGCAGAGACAGAGTTAAAGAGATAAGGACATAATAAAAAAAAGAACAGTTTACTAAGAGAAATTCACAATAAAAAAAAAGAAAATTTGGCCAAAATTCGAGAGTAAAATAGAAAGAGAGAGAGAGAGAGAGAGAGAGAGAGAGAGAGAGAGAGAGAGAGAGAGAGAGAGAGAGAGAGAGAGAGAGAGAAACCGCTAGAAAGGAACATCGAGAAAGTTACACACATTGAAAGATATTCTATTGAACATGATTTTCAAAACTCTTTATCAAAATAAATGAAAAAAGTCGTCTTCACTTATACTTACAACACAAAGGACACTCTAAAGTTCTACTTCCACCCCTCCCTTCACTCACCTTGCACACTTTTCATAAATGTAGGTCAGTCTACTGAAAGTGAAACAACCAATATTTTATTTTTCTATCAACGAAATAGCTTTAAAACAAACAAACAAACAAAAAAAAAAAGACGCGTACTGAGAAGTGGCTCTATCTTGGTCTTGGTCATCGCCTTGAAGAGGTTACGGATCTTCACCAGAAACATGTCCTCCTTGTCTACCTGGGCATGAGTCTGCAGGCCGAAGGCGCAGCGACCAATCACGTCCAGCGTCATGGACTGGAGCACGCTGCAACAGAACCGCGATGATACGGGTGAATAGCATAAATTATTCAAATTGAAGTGTCCAAGTAGTTAATTACCAAGCCTTGAAAACGTTACAGATACTCGGTCTATAATAGTCGTTTGAGATATCGTTTTTCCAATATTATGGACATGTATGGTAGTTACCGCCCTTGTGCCTGATAAGGTTGAAGATGTCAAAGCTACGTCGTCCTCATCTGTTTATCATTATCCTAAGGACTATAATTCTTTTCGTCTTTCAACCTCATTTTGGTATTCACCATCATCCTCATCCTCATTTACTTTTTCACTTACACTATAACCAATACCTTTGACGTATACTCACTAGTACACCATCTTTATAGGGTTCTGGTTTTTTTTCCATTTTTTCCCCTTTTAAAATATCATTTCTAAAATGTGGGGTCATAACAAGAGAATATTTTTACACATCTTTATAGATAAGTATAGATTAATATCACAGGTAGTAGTACCAACAGCAGCAGCAATATCAGCAGTAACTGTAGCAGTAATAGTAATATTAGTGGTAGAAGTAGAGGTAGTAGCAGCAGTAGTAGTAGTAATAGTGGTAGTAGTATTAGTAGTAGTAGAAGTAGTAGTAGTAGTAGTAGTAGTAGTAGTAGTAGTAGTAGTAGTAGTAGTAGTAGTAGTAGTAGTAGTAGTAGTAGTAGTAGTAGTAGTAGTAGTACTATGTAATTATAGCATTAGTAGTAGTAGAAGAAGTTGCAGTACTGGTAGCTTTAGTTGTTATAACAGTAGGGCCTAGTAAACGATATTTTATACTGTAAACACTATCATTATTCGTAAATAGCTGTTATTACTTTAAGGGTTCTTTTTGTTTTTAAGCATTCACATCGCTGCCAACATTTCAATAAGTGCATATAGCATGAAGTTAATTGCGACTATCGTAAGCTCCTCTGGAGTGTTTTGGTGAAAATTTTGTAAACATTGAAGCGAATCACGTAACGCTCTTTACCTGTAAATGTCGGTACTGTCTTCCTCTTTTGCTCTGTCTGTGAGTCGTTCCACAAGGATGTCCGCAGCCTCAGACATAATCGGCGTCATCTACATCGCAATTAGAGTAATAACACAATCCCTATCAAGTGTTGACAGAATCAATTAAAAAGAGAGAGAGAGAGAGAGAGAGAGAGAGAGAGAGAGAGAGAGAGAGAGAGAGAAAGAGAGAGAGAGAGAGAGAGAGAGAGAGAGAGAGAGAGAGAGAGAGAGAGAGAGAGAGAGAGAGAGAGAGAGAGAAACAGGATCTAAGATCTGATGAAGCCACAATAAAGGCGAAACGTTTATATGTTAAATTTATACTTGTGTTGTTTCTTTTTTTAGTCCCGTAGTTATAAAGTTGTGTGCCTGCCTCTTTTTAGATCCTGTTTCACACTATTTACAGACACACACGGGTCCTTTTGGGATCCTTTATAATTACCAAGTTGTCCTCCGAGTGTGGTGTTTTCGCTTTTCTATTTAGAGAGAGAGAGAAATCTTGGCTATTCGTTAACAATGCGTATATATCTGCATATCTAAAAGTTGTGCAGACTTATTAGGCCTATCTCGAAATGCGAGCTATCGTTTATAAACAGAAATACAGAAAAATTAGCTTATAACATTGCCCCAAGAAGTACACGTATCAAGTCATTAGAAATAGGAAAAAGAAACGTAAATATGAAGGCACTGTTTTGATGTCTTACGGGGCCAATCGGTCTGACTTTTCGTCTCTGTCTTTATTTTTTTTTTTTAAAACCTGTCTATTTTTTTGGTCTGTTTGTCTCTCCCTTCTCTATTTCTCTTCTTCTACATTTCTCTCTCACTATCTCATCTCTGTAACTCTATCCCTTCCCGTCGTTTTAACAAACTCTCAGCCTTTTTTTTTTTTTTTTCATATTTTCCTCGTCAGTAATCTGGGGCTCAGGGTCGGTGTCGTCTAATTTGAAAGCAGTCTACTTGAGTGTACGAATTTAGCCCTAGAGACAGGATGAAGGTTATAAATTATAAAGACTTTTATATGTAATGTTAATGCTGCTGCATTTATTTATTTTTTTTTTTTGTGATTGTTGTTTTAAATATAGAGTGTATGTCCTCACCATCTTCAGTTTCCCTGTGCTGAATGCTGGAGTTAGAAGGTTCCTGCTCCTCTTCCACTGCGCTCCGTTCTCTAAGAACAGCCCAAGGCTCTTCTTCGGGGCCAGAGGAAAGTGCTAGTTGAAGACGAAAGGAACGATAAACGGCAAGGTTGAGTCTTAATATAGATGTGAGGAAAAGAGGGGGGGGGGGGGGGGGGAGATTAAAGGTAATAAGAGGATAAAAAATACAATTGACAGGAGGAGGTTGTTTATCGGTAATGGTTAAAAAAATATATGTGTATGTATGTTAAAGAAAAAAAGCTTCGATGTTAAGTATATATTCATGCTTAAGATTTTGATTTATTTGGCCACTCCAAACAAATTGGGTGTCGCAATGTTCACACTAAACGATGATTCTGTTTTGATAAATGCATTGTATTATTTTTTTAGCTTCTTAGCGTTTGAATTTTCTTTCGTTTATTTTCTATAATTTTCTATAAAAAATTGCTTTTAGGATGGTATGTATCAGAAAGGAGAGAATGTATCTTCTCTAAATAAAAATTTTCGACAGCAGACCCATTAGAACGACGCGGACGTCGTTGATGTTCTCAATGATTCTTTCGAATCCTTTTACCACTCAAGAATCCATAAACTTGGCCTTTTCCAACATTTCCTTACGAATGGTGGAATTAATAGAAAATAGATTTTTTGATCCTCACCTTTCTGGCCAAGAAGTTTTGTGAATCTTTGAGCATCACCTCTCTCAACAGACTCGGTTCGCTAACTGCAAGTACGGGCGTGTAACCCTCAAAAAATCCAAACACCTTTCCATATTTTTTGGTCCAGTCTTGCATACATTGAAACTGACCCTATAACAAAACGAACGTTTAGAAAACTTATAATAAAAAATACTTTTAAAACTGCAATCTATGTATGGGTAATAATATGGAAAGAAGATTATAGAGGCTTTTACCTCAGACTTGGGAAAATTGTACAGTATATTCTATACAATCTCTTTGTCCATCTCATAATATGGAAAAACCTTAGCATTTGTCTTTTCTTTTTTCTTTTTTAAACAAAATCTAACCATCTCGCTGTTTAATCTTACTATAGAACAGTACAAAGAATTATTATCTTCGTTAATGAGCAAACAGTCTGGATTGGCTGGCGAAAATAAAAAAGGGACAGAGTAATTTTTTTTTTCTGCAAGGCTCCCAATCCTAAGTTGGCTGAATTGTATGTTAACAGAGTTTCATTTCGAAAGGGAGTGGCATATGAAACTACAGTCTCTCCAAAGTTTCTCTATAAATCGCATTGCATATACCATCTGTACCACTTTACGTGAAAAGAGTTGATGTTAGGTTATTAGACTAAAAGACAAATGAATGATGAAATGTGGCGGAAATTATATCTGAAGGAAAGAGACAGTCACACAGACAGACAGACAGACAGACAGGTAGGCAGACAGTCAGACAGACAGGCAGTCAGAGAGAGAGAGAGAGAGAGAGAGAGAGAGAGAGAGAGAGAGAGAGAGAGAGAGAGAGAGAGAGAGAGAGAGAGAGAGAGAGAGAGAGAGAGAGAGAAATCAACCACAAACCTAGATCTAGCTCGAGATCTAGCCCGACAAATAAGACGAAAGACGTGAAATTACAACAGATGGAATGAACAGGGATCGAACCTGCGCCTCGATGCGGCACCCATCGCCTTGCCGAGACAAGACCAGGCACTTAACCACTGAGCTATCCGCATCTACAAAAATAGATGCTTCAGGAACAGTGACTTTCATGCTGGCTTGAATAGACTAAGAGGTTGAATCGCTAAGAACGATCAAGTCCATATTTTTACAGGACATAAACAAACTAGCCTCTAACGGATCTTAGATGCCATTTGACTGAAAAGCATAAATGAATATAGAAATAAATGTGGTTTGACTGCTCTCTTTATTTCTATATTCAGAGAGAGAGAGAGAGAGAGAGAGAGAGAGAGAGAGAGAGAGAGAGAGAGAGAGAGAGAGAGAGAGAGGCTCACACAAACACACTCCCTGTTTTATAAATAGAGAAAAGAATAAAACATTTCGTCCAAATTGCTTGTTTGCACATATAGATCGATGGGCACCGCATTTCTTTACCTTTGCTCTAAGGTCCCTTAAGTTTCCCGTCAGCAGGCTGGGTTTCGGACCCCCGACTCCAAGCCGCCGGAACAGGTCATAATGATACTCCAGATGCCTGCAACATGAAAGACAAAGGGGTTCAAAGTGACAAAATTAAAAAAAAAATATCCCTTCAGTAGCCTAAAATCTCCGTTAGAGACTTACTTTGTTAAATGAACCAACTCATGTGTAATAAGTTTCAAACTCTTTAAACTTGGACTGAATGAGGAAAGAAATTAAGAAAGGTGTCTTTCCGCAAAAAGAAATAACAGCGTTGATGCTCTCAAAGGCCTCCATCACTAAATACTCGAAAGTTTCACGGTATAATATAATAATTATAATAATAATAATAATAATAATAATAATAATAATAATAATAATAATAATAATAATAATAATAATAATAATAATAATAATAATAATAATAATAATAATAATAATAATTGTCAGAACAGGTGCTACTTAGTGTAGCCATGATGGAAAGATTCTTCTGACTGTCTAGTTGAATTTTGTTTTAATCCAAGTTATAAAAATGTTTTCACTATGAAAATATTATACAACCAATCATCAGGTAGCTTATTTTAAACCTAGTAGAGAGATAACAACATTGACAGAAATATTACTAGATGAGCATGGCACTATAAATGATATATTACAATCATCACAAAGTAATAATATATTATATATTAACATATATAATTATTTGCACGCTTCTCAAGTTGGACACGTTGGCTTAAAATTATAACTCAAGCAGGATAAAACATACCATTTCAAAAGGAATAGGCCAGCCAATGCACTGAAAACACAAAGCTCAATAAGCATTGCACCGAGACGTGGATATGGGAATGACTTCTTTGATAAAAGTTTATATATCGAGTTCAATAAACAACTTTGTTTATTGTCTTTTCGTCTTGACTTTACTCTTGCCTGTGCCGATCGAGCAGTGTCGCCGATGATCTTGATTCATCCAAAACAGAGTGAGGCTCTGGATCCATTGACCACAAACGCAAGAGTTTTGTTAGCTGTCAGAGTTGAATTCTCGAAATATGAAGGGGATTGACAAAACCGTCATCACAAAGATTTAATGACTGTCGGAATTTGCCTAGATTTTCTAAAAATATCCAGCTTAAGGCGAAAATAACCCATCAGACAACCAATCCCTGTTGATTTTGCTACTTGACGCTGCTTCATCAGGTGAGCGAGAGATGCCAGGCGGGTATAGACATGGGGTACTTCAAGACGTTGACGAGGGTTCAAGCGGCGTCAGGAGAGATAAGACTTAGATCGTCCAGACCTATTTCTAGAATTTTGGGCACTTATCTCCCCCTGAAACATCCGGTCGATGATAAAAAGCTATTTGTGGATATTCTCATTGGCTTTGTGAAAAGAAAATAGAACAAGTGGGTTATGTCCGAAATATTAGGACTATCTGCTCGACACGTTCGTCGAAAAAGTTCAATATAGTTATGTTCTACTTTCATACACACATACTCAAATTTTATTATGCAAAAATGCTCAGACAGAACTTTTACATCACGGCGATTGGGGGCTATATCGTTTTTTGTCAGGTAGGCATTGGTCAAACTTATCAAGCTGTGGAAAAAGGAAAAAAAAAAGAAAAAAAAGATATTTAAGATCTAAAAACAAAAAACCAATCACTAAAATGAGAAATGTCACAAGATTGTTGTGTGTGTGTGTATACACACACACACACACACACACACATATATATATATATATATATATATATATATATATATATATATATAATTGTTAGAAAGAGGACATGGATGAGAAAAACAAAACAAGAAGTAAAGAGAAAAAAAAAAAGAGAAACAAGGGGTATGAGCTAAGGGCATTCGCGCACAGATAAGGCGAAAATAACTCTATAGGCAGTGTAATATGAAGACCTATCAGGTGCGAGCCACACCGCAAAAAGAGAAAGAGCCCAAACAGCAGCCCCCCAAAATAAATGAAAGAGGCATAAGACAGGAAAAGCATAAAAAGTGCAGAAGAAATAAGAGAGAATAGAAGAAAAAAATGGAAAAGTCTGAAAGCAGATAACTTTAAAAAAAAAAAAAACAGAAATAAAAAGAAACAAAACAAAACGCCAATCTCTTGAAAAGACGACAAGGATTAGGAAAAAAGAAAAGTAAAAAAAAAACAACAAAGGGTATGAGCTAAGAGCATTCGCGCACGCGTTTGGCGGAAATAACTCTCTAGGCAGTGTAACATACAGCCCTATCAGGTCCGAGACACACCGCCAAAAGAGGAAAAGCCGAAATAGCAACCCCAAAAATTGAAGGACAAATGGAAAAGGAAATGGACAGAAAGAGCATAACATTAACAAAAAGATTAGGTTACAAAACGTGCGGTACTAAAAAAAAAAAAAGAAAAAAAAAAGGACTTTACTCACTAGGTTTAAATTAACAATTAATTATCACTATCCATAAATATGTTACTTAACACAATGCAAAGAGTATCTTTAAGAAGACCACCGTTTATGAACCATATATACCTGACCATAATCTGAGCCATGTAAAAAAAAAAAATATAAAAAGCCGATGTTCGAAAGACATCCAACACAGTATAATTTGTAACCATATAACAAATGGTCACAAGTAAGCTTTCAAATAGAATGATAATGTAAAGCAAGGAGACTGATGACAATAAGGTTGTAACGATGAAGTATCGCTGGTAAATATTAATTGAACGACCAGAAAGATGAAATCGACCAGTTTCGGCAAAGGGTAGCGAAAAAAAACCCAGAAATACAAAATCATCAGCCGAACAAAGTGGGAGACCAGTCCTAGCCATAGACAGAGCGTGTATATTGATTCTTCCTCTTCTACTCTCTCTCTCTCTCTCTCTCTCTCTCTCTCTCTCTCTCTCTCTCTCTCTCGCTATCTCTCTCTCTTCTTTGCCTCTCTTATTTCACCTTTGATACATTTTATGTCATTTTATTATCAAATGTATTCTTTCTTTGTGTCGCTATTACTTTCTTCTTTCTTTTTGGTTCTTCTTCTTCCTCTACCTCCGTCTCTATCTCTCACAATCTGTCTGCCTCTCTCTCTCTCTCTCTCTCTCTCTCTCTCTCTCTCTCTCTCTCTCTCTCTCTCTCTCTCTCTCTCTCTCTCTCTTTCTCTCACTCTTTCTCCCTCTTTTTGTCTCTTTCATCACTCAAGCACGGCTTACCTCAAGGATGATAAAAAGTATGATTGTGTTTCTTTGTGCAACAATCTTTCTCTCAATCTCTCTCTCTCTCTCTCTCTCTCTCTCTCTCTCTCTCTCTCTCTCTCTCTCTCTACCTCTCTCTATCTCTCTATCTATCTATCTATCTATCTATCTATATGTCGGTCTATCTCTCTCTTTAGTTTTTTTCTCCATCTAATCACGGCATATCTCATAGATTTTGTATTCCATGTTTGACTGTGCAGAAGTCTACCTGAGCTTCCCTCTTGGAAAGAAGTTAAATTTACATAAGGATAGACGGAGAGGTGGAGATAGAGAGAGAAAGACGGAAAGAGAAGAAGGGAGAGGAACTAACAGTACAGATCGTCCAAGGGAAACACAGACAAAAAAAAATGCTAGCACCAGCTGTGTTATCAGCTTAACACTAGTATTAGTAATAATAACAACAAAACCACCAATAACAATAACAGCAGCACCTGTTGCAGCAGCAGCAGCAATGCCCCTGAATTGGAGGTAAATGTTCCATCACAAGATTGATATTCTCTGGAGTTTCAGCCCTAAAGTCTTATCGGGAGGGTTTAGAACTTAGGACCAACAGCCAACATATAAAGGCTCTACCAAATGATTTTGCTTAATTAATCTTGGGAAGAAATGAAGAAATAAACAGAGAAACAGTAAGAGTTACAAATGAAAAAAAAAACTATAGCTAACAATGGAATCTTATAATTACTGATACATCGGGTCAAATAAAACAGCAATGAAAAGGCACGCGGAAAAACATCATTATTCACAACAACAACAACAACAACAATAACAATAACAAAAACAAAACCAACGACAAATGAATCTCGAACCCGTTAAAAGGCTTCGTGTCTTGAGTTATTTCAAAACATAATTACTGCTCTTGTGAATATATAATTTTAATCCTCTCTCTCTCTCTCTCTCTCTCTCTCTCTCTCTCTCTCTCTCTCTCTCTCTCTCTCTCTCTCTCTCTCTCTCTCTCTCTCTCTATCTATCTATCTATCTATCTATCTATCTAGCTATCTATCTATCTACCTCTCTCCCAGGTTAACAAAATGAAAAGTAAAGGCAGAAAAAAAACGGTTCGCCTTGAGATCGGACAGTCTTTCTTTTGATAGATTTATAAAAGACATACACAAATGAAAAATGGTATGAAAACAGTTTGAAAATTAAAAGATCATTATCTCATAAATCGAATTTCTTTTTACTCTATTCGTTGAGTAGTTGAGCTTCTTCGCAATAACCAGGCAAGAAGCTGTCAAGGGCAGACGAAAAAAATAAACAAACCCATAGCCGTGTTGACAAATTGAACAAACTCACCCCTAGATACAAAGAACAATTATTTCAAGTTAATCAGTAATGGTATAGAATTACACACCATAAAACCCATACGACATAGATTAACGGTTTTAATCAATTTTTCTGAAAAAGTGAAAGATCTCACGTATCATGAACGAGAAATAGGTTTTTATTTATTTATTATTCGGTAAGAAGTGAGGATTGTAGTTAAATTTCATGGGTTTTTACCTTTAAAAATTACGATATTAAACCTAAATTGGAAGAAAATGCGTCGCAAGTAAACCGCATGAAGAAAGTGTATCACTGTTATCTTAAATGAATCAGGAGAGATTGAACTTTGCCTGGCAAGGTAACTTCGCCAGGAACTGGCTAAGTTACCTTTCCAGGCAAGTTAACTGTGTTAAGACCCGTAAATCGGTCAAGGTCCACATACTTTATCGGCTCGCGCCTGTCGTCATTTATGCCTTGGGTCTGATGTGGCTCCTCCCATAAAACACCGGGATGCCCACTTGTGTGCATCAATTTGGTGCTTAGATGCTGGCAGGGAAACTTTGTCGTGGGTTGTGTAATAAGCACAACCTGCTCAGAGGTACCCGCGACTTGGGTACTTCGTCGATGTGGTGTCGGTGGGCCGGCTATCCTGCGGAGGTTCAGAGCTGAAACCCTTCACCCGCTGCAATCTTTTGACATATCTCCCCTTATATGGAGTTGAATATCTTCCTTTATAGGAAGATGTTTGTTTGTTTTGATTTTTTTTTTTTTTTGTTTTTTTTTAAAGGGGCATTATCCATTAGATATGCAACATCCTCCATTTTACTTGTTATCTCTCACGAGACAGGAATTTCACATACTTTTCCATTACTCGACTAATGCTCTGTCCCCTTGTGATGGTACGTCATATATCTGCTTATGAGTACTTAAATCGGGATAGACTCTGCTTCGATGAGACTGTAAGTAAATATTGGCGCATAGAGAGAAATATTTAGTACTTAACTGATATAGATAGATACATAAATTTAAAATAAATGTATCAAAAGTATAAGAAGAGGCATAAAATAGAGAACAAAAATAGAAAAAGAGAGAGGGAGAGAGAGAGAGAGAGAGAGAGAGAGAGAGAGAGAGAGAGAGAGAGAGAGAGAGAGAGAGAGGAAAAGAGAGTGAGATAGACATGCAATAAGAGTGGAAAATGGAAGAATGAAAAAGAACAAAGGAAGTGAGGCAAACAGTTAGTGAGAAAGGTAATGTATTGACATAGACACACACACAAAAAAAGTAAATATGTATCTTAGGTGAGAGAAGAGACGCAGAGAATAAAGAAAAAGCGAAAGACAGGGAGAGAGTGAAAGATTCAGAGCGAGAGAGAGAAGTAAGAAATGGTGAAACACAGTTAGAGAAAGAATTAATAATATATATTGTCATAGACAGAGATATAATTATGTAAAAAATATCAAAAGTGCGGGAAGTGAAGTAAAGAAAAAAAAGAGAGAGACAGAGAGAGAGGGAGAGAGAGAGAGAGAGAGAGAGAGAGAGAGAGAGAGAGAGAGAGAGAGAGAGAGAGAGAGGCAGAAAGAAAGAGATACAGGCAGACAGAGACAGTGACAAAGTGGGAAAAACAGAAAAAGACAGTGAGAGAGAGAGGAAAAAAAAAGAGAGGCACACAGTTGTTAAAATGTACATCAAACAAATTTAATATAACGACCTGTATGATTTTTCTACACAAAGACAATAAATTGTTCGAGTAAAATGATTCGTATCATGTACCCCAGTTGTAGCGACTAGGGAGGTACGAAAATATTTATTTTTAGGTTCAATTACACTCATTTAATGTACCTCTAATTTCCTCATTCCTTCGAAAGCACCCACATGTTGCAAAGGAAAAAAATTAGAGACACAATAATTATGAGACGCAATAGAAAATAAAAGACGAGGGATGGAAATAATAATAAAAAGCCAAATATTACAAAGGCATCCAACTAAGTATAATTTGTAACCATGTAGCAGATGAGTTACATGTAAGATTTAGCGAGAAAAACTGGCTTCCAAATAGAGCGGTAATTTATAAGTCAAAGAGTCTGGTTGTAACGATGAAGGATCACTAGTAAATATTGATTCAAAGACCTGGAAGATGAAAACGACAAATTTCGGCAGAAGTTAAAAAAGAACAGAAATACGGAACCCACGGCAGAAAAAAGTGGTTTAAAAAATTGAAGATAAGTCATAGCTATAGACAGAACGTATACGTTTACGCGTGTTCATTAAAGAATAAGAGATAGAAATAACATGTGAATATAAGGAAATATATATTTTGAAAGATTTATAAAGAGGTCAAAATCATTAAGAGAGACAGTGAGAGAGGAACAGATAGAGAAAGTGAGGTAGAGAGACAGAAACAGAGAAGACAGAAGAGAAAAATAGAAGAAAGAGATAGAGATATAGAGTTAGAGAGAAAGGAAGACTATTTAACTGCCATAGACTGATCTATTACAAATAAAAAAAAAACATTCGGAAATGACAGAATAAAGGGGAAAAAAAAGAGACAGATATAATTATATCTCAAAGAGATGGAAGAAATAGCTTAACACAAGTACAGAGAAAGACTGAGTAATGTTCTCATTTAGAAAAAACAGAAAGATATAAAATAGAGTAAAAATGAAAGAAGAGGCGCAAAGAAGAGAGAAAGAGAGAGAGAGAGAGAGAGAGAGAGAGAGAGAGAGAGAGAGAGAGACAGACAGACAGACAGACAGACAGACAGACAGAGACAGAGACAGAGACAGAAAAAAAAAGATAGGGGATAAAAAAGTAAAAAAAAGAAGAAATAAGGACGAACAGGTATAGATAAAAAGTGAGTGCAGTCTATACAGACATAGACAGATCGCAAAGGAGAAACAGAGAGAGACAGAGAGAGAGAGAGAGAGAGAGAGAGAGAGAGAGAGAGAGAGAGAGAGAGCGAAAGAGAGATAGAGACAGAGCGAAAGAGAGAGAGAAAGGCTGAGAGAGAGTGGAAGGGAAATAACCCGGAAAAAGAAAGAATCACAAAGAGAAGAAAAAGGAAAGAAAACGAGTGACCAAGAGAGATAGGGAGTAAGAGATGGCAAAAGAAGGGGTGAGAGAGACAGAGAGAGAAATAGAGAGTGGAAGAGGAAGAACCAGAAATAGAAGAAAATAATTGTTGCACACACTTAGATAAAAATAGTGAGTTATTAACTGACATAGACAGACACGGAAAAAAAGGTATCGAAAGTGAGAGAAAAGAGGTCAAGAAAAAGATGGTGAGAAAGAGTGAGAGGGAGAGAGAGAGAGAGAGAGAGAGAGAGAGAGAGAGAGAGAGAGAGAGAGAGAGAGAGAATAAGTGAGATAGAGATACAGAAAGGGAGCTAGTGTGAAATAGGAAAACCAGGAAAAGAAGAAAGAATAGGCACACAAGTTAATTATTCAATATGAGCATAAAGTTGGAATCTTTAAATATGTGTAGGAGTCATGTGTCCTTACGTTTAGAAGGAAAATACCTGGTGAAATGCAAAATTAACGACAACTCATGTATAAAAAGTATTCAAAGCAAAAACATAAAAAATGCGTCTTTTTCGTATGCCTGTGTCGTACATTGTATTAAATTTAACAATAAGGTTGTTGAATACACAAAGATCTTTTAAATCAATTAGAAAAGCTATCAAACAAATTTAATAGAACAATCTCAATCATGATTTTATACAAAGACAATAAATTAATCGTGCAAAGTGATTTTTATTATTAGGCCAGATCTAGCCACTAGGTAGGTGGCGGGGAATAAAGGTATGAAAATATTTAGTTTCGGGTTCACTTACACTCATTTCATGGACCCCAAAATTTCTCATATCTTAGGAAGCATCCACATGTTGCAAAGAGAAAAATTAGAGCCACAATCATAGAGATTGAAACATATGCCTGCTGACTTATAAAAAAATAAAAGACCACCGATGAAAAAACTACTAAAAAGCCGATGTTGGAAAGGCATCCAACACAGTATAATTTGTAACCATATAACAGATGGGTCACATGTAAGGCTTCGCGAGAAAAACTGGCTTCCAAATAGAACGGTAACGGATGTCTGTTAAATCGATCCAGGGAAAACAATTTTGTCTGAATGGTGGGCACTTGAATAAATCGACACTCTATAGCCATACAACGAATTACACCCTATAATGTGTCTGTGAAGGAGTGAAAAATTTTTTCGTTTCTTTATGCAAAAATTTCCCCTTAAAAATGATTGATAATCTTGAACGGGAGAGAGAATTCCTCCATTTTCCCTAATTGATAAGAGGTTTAATAGTAGATAAAACAAACAACAACAAAAAAAACCAACAACATTTGTTCAGTTATATTTATTTTTATTTTAGAAAGATTTTCTTAAAATGTTTTATTTCACTTTTAAATAAATCTGTAAAGTGTGTTCTATTTGGATGATTACCAAAATCTATGTCAGATCTTAATGAGATTAAATTAACTCTTGAATCAAATACTTTTCTGAAACAGTGTGCATTAGAATTTTTTTTTTTATATAATTTGCATGTCTGTGAATAAACTCTGTATAACACTCTGTATAACTCCTGCATTCAATACATTCAGAGTTTACGTAAATGTTTATGTTATTCATTAAGTGATTTAAATTCATTGTACAGAGTTTACCATTCGTCATTTTTATAATAGTAATTGATATTACTTTTAACCACTCTACAGAACAAATATACTTGTGGATTAAATCTACCACAACCTGGGAAAAATGTCTTTCTCTTTACTTGCATGTTAAATCACAATAAAATCTATCTGTCCCTTTCACAGATAGAACTTTGTTATCAGGTTGTACTTACTTCTAACTTCATTGTCGGATTTCTACTTAAAATATTTTAAACTTATATCCTTTTTTTACAAAGGACAAATCACAAATATCATTTTCGTCCCTTTTCACTAACTTTCCCTTTTTCAAATTGACTTCAATTTTTTTCTTTATCTATAACCCGACGTAATAATACAAAATCATTACTGTAAATTCAAATCCTAGCTTTTTATCTCCATAAACCAGCATAATAATACAAAACTATCACTGTAGAATCGAATTCTAGCGTTTCTATCTCTCTAAACCAGCGTAATAAAACAATTTCATCACTGTAGATTCAAATTCTAGTTTTTCTATCTCCATAAACCTGCATAACAATAAAATATCATCACTGAATTCTAGTGTTTCTATCAGTATAAACCAGCATAACAATACAAAATCATTACTTTAGAATCGATTTCTAGATTTTTTTTCGTGTATAAACCAGCATAATAAATCAACATTATCACTGTATAACCGAATTCAAGTGTTTCTATCGCCATGAATTAACATAACATCGAATACATGTGTTTCTTTTTCTATAAATCAGCATAGTGAAACAAGATCATCTCTGCAGAAACGAATTCTTGTGTTTTTATCTTCATATGCCAGCATAATTATACAATATCATCACTGTAGTATCCAATTTAGATTAGTGTAGGGAAGGAAACCCTCTTTGATCTCTCTTTGGTCATTCTGGTAGTGGTACTTATCGAAGATGAAGAAGAAGGAAAACAACAACTACAACAACAACAACAACAACAACAACAACAACAACAACTACAACCAGAAGAACGGCTTTGACGACGAAGATCACCAGAATACGATTGGTGATAGCCTGATGATTACAAGATTGTAAGAGTTGAAAAGAACCGAACAAAGGGGCCATACTGGCTTAAATTTCGCTGGGTCTTACAGCTAGATACTAAAACATTTTAAAGTGTTTTCAAAGAAACATTTTTTTAAAATCTAGAATCTACTTCTAGATCTTCTCCTCAGTTTAGCAAAAAAAAAAGATGCTGGGATCTAGAAATTAGCTTTTTCACAGTAATTTGTCGAGCCTCTCTCTCTCTCTCTCTCTCTCTCTCTCTCTCTCTCTCTCTCTCTCTCTCTCTCTCTCTCTCTCTCTCTCTCTCTCTCTCTCTCTCTCTCTCTCTCACTCACTCTCTCTCTCTCTTTCTGTCTCTGCTAATGTACCGTCCATCTGTTCACCACCTTACCCTCTCTTTTCTACTTGTTAGTAAAATTTAATGCTCTCAGCATTAGCTATGAGTCTCTTCAATCAAAAATATTCCGTGTTCTGCTTGTCTTTTTTTTTTTAAGTGTAATTGTTATAGTGTCAGCCGTCGATATGTCAGGTAATACAGCACTGATTGTCGTTTTCCGCCCTATTTCTTTAATTTCTTATTTAAGTTTAAAATTGGTTATTTACAGTTGGGTTTTTAATGTTACATTTATTGCCCTTTCTCCCTCTATTCTGAGTCATTTATGGGTGGAGTTCATTGTTTTATCGTAATTTCCGGTCAGTTTTTTCGGTTATTTTCCTTTAAATTTGTTTATTTAGCACTCTGTTCCTTAGACCTCAGATTCTATGTTCTTTTTAATAGAAACGGCCAGTGCATCCTGCTTGATCTTGTCATCCTTGAATCTACGGCCCTATCCCTTTAAATGTCCCGGCAGACACATTGAAATTAGGCTATATATAGAGAACTATAATTCGATTCCACAGTGACGATGTTGATTATAGGCTATTTATAGAGTTCAAAACAGTAGAATTAGATTCCACGGCGGCATACTTGAAATTATGCTATTTATAGAGATGGAAACAATAGAATTCCCCGGCGGCCATAAATAAATTGTGCTATTTCTAGAGATCGACAAATTAGAATCCTTCGGCAGCCATTTTGAAATTATGCGATTTGTAGAGATGGAAACACTACAGTTCGATTCCACGCGACCATAATTGAAATTAAGCTATTTATAGAGTTCGAAACACATAGTTCGATTCCACGGCGGCCATGTACTATTTACAGAGATAGAAATTTAGAATTTGATTCCCCGGTGGCCATATTGATACTATTCTATTTATAGAGATAGAAAAATTAAAAAGCGGCCACATTGAAACTATGCTATTTATAGATATAGTGGTCGAAAATTTAAAATTCCCCGGAAACCGGCGGCCATATTGAACTTATGCTATTTATACTCATGGAAGAAATAGAATTAACCGGCGGCAATATTGAAGTAATGCTGTTTATAGAGATAGAAACACTAGAATTTGATTACCCGGCGGCCATATTGAAAAAATGCTAGTTATAGAGATAAAAAATAAGAATTCCCCGGCGGCCTGATTGGAAATATGCTATATATCGAACAAAAAATTAGAAATCGCTGACGGCCATATTGAACTTATGCTATTTATACTCATGGAAGAAATAGAATTAACCGGCGGCCATATTGAAGTAATACTATTTATAGAGATAGAAAAACTAGAATTTAATTACGGGCGGCCATATTGAAATGATGCTATTGATAAAGATTGCCAAATTAGAATTAACCGGCGGCCATATTGAAATTATGCTTTTTATAGAGAGAGCCAAATTGGAATTAACCGGGGGCCATATTGGAATTATGATATTTAAAGAGATCGAAAACTTAGTATTTCCCGGCGGCATATTGAAATTATGCTATTTATGGAGATGGAAAAAAATAGTATTTCCCGGCGGCCATATTGAAATTATGCTATTTATGGAGATGGAAAAAATAGTATTTCCCGGCGGCCATATTGAAATTATGCTATTTATAGATTTGCCAAATTCGAATTAACCGGCGGCCATGTTGGAATTATGCTATTTATAGAGCTCAAAAACTTAGTATTTCCCGGCGGCCATATTGAAGTTATGCTATTTATAGAGATGGAAAAAAAAGTATTTCCCGGCGGCCATATTGAAATAATGGTATTCATAGATATTACCAACTTAGAATGAACCGGCGGCCATATTGAAATTATGCTATCTATAGAGATAGAAAAATAGAATTAAACGGTGGTCATAATAAAATTATGCTATTAATGGATTTGCCAAATTAGAATTAACCGGCGGCCATATTGAATTTATGCCATTTATAGATATTACCAAATTAGAATTAACTGGCGGCCATATTGGAAGTATGCTATTTATAGAGATCAAAAACTTAGAATTTCCTGGCGGCCATATTAAAATTATGCTATTTATAGAGATGGAAAAAATAAAATTAAAAGGCGGTCATATTGAAATTATGCTATTTATAGAGATGGAAAAAAATAGAATTCCCCGGCGGCCATGTTGGAATTTGCTATTCATAGAGATGGAAGAAATAGATTTCTCTCGCGGCCATGTTGGAATTATGCTATTTATAGAGATCGACAAAATAGAATTTCCCGGCGGCCATATTGAAATTATACTATTTAAAGAGATGGAAAAATAGAATTAAACCTCGGCCATATTGAAATTATGCTATTTATAGAGATGGAAAAAAACAGAATTAAACGGCGTCATATTTAAATTATGCTATTTAAAGAGATCGAAAAAATAGTATTAAACAGGCCATATTGAAATTATGGTATTTTAAGAAATGAAAAAATAGAATTCCCCGGCAGCCATATTGAAATTATGCTATTTATAGAGATGGAAAAAATAGAATTATACGGGGGCCATATTGAATTTATGCTATTTATAGACATAGAAAAAAAGAATTAAACGGCGGCCATATTGGAATTATGCTATTTTAGAGATGGAAATAATAGAATTCCCCAGCAGCCATATTGGAATAATGCTATTGTTAGAGATGGAAAAAATTCACCGGCGGCCTTATTGAAAATATGCTATTTATAGAGATGGAAAAAATAGATTTCTCTGGCGGCCATGTTGGAATTATGCTATTTTTAGGGATCGAAAAAATAGATTACCGCGGCGGCCATGTTGGAATTATGCTATTTATAAAGATGGAAAAAATAGATTTTTCGGACGGCCATGTTGGAATTATGCTATTTATAAATATGGAAAAAATAGAATTCCCTGGCGGCCATGTTGGAATTATGCTATTTATAGAGATGGAAAAAAATAGAATTCCCTGCAGCCATATTGGAATTATGCTATTTTTAGGGATGGAAAAAATAGAATTCTCCAGCGGCCATATTGAAATTATGCTATTTTTAGAGATGGGAAAAATAGCATTCCCCGGCGGCCTTATTGAAAATATTCTATTTTTAGCGATTGAACAAATAGAATTTCTCTGGCGGCCATATTGGAATTATGCTAGTTTTAGAGATCGATAAAATAGATTACCGCGGCGGCCATGTAAGAATTATGCTATTCATAGAGATGGAAAAAATAGATTTTTCTGACGGCAATGTTGGAATTATGCTATTCATAGAGATGGAGAAAACAGAATTCCCCGGTGGCCATATTGAAATTATTCTATTTTTATCGATTGAACAAATAGAATTTCCCGGCGGCCATATTAAAATTATGCTATTTATGAATATGGAAAAAATAAAATTCCCTGGCGGCCATGTTGGAATTATGCTATTTATAGAGATGAAAAAAAAAGAATTCCCCATCGGCCATAGTGAAATTATGCTATTTTTAGAGATAGAAAAAATAGAATTCTGCGACGGCCATATTGAAATTATGCTATTTATAGAGATGGAAAAAATAGAATTAAACGGCGCCATATTGAAATTATGCTTATTATAGAGATGGAAAAAAATACAATTATATTCCCAGGCGTCCATATCGGAATCATCATATTTTTAGAGACAGAAACTCTAGAATTAGATATTTAGAATTAGAATTGGATTCCCCGGCGGCCATATTGTTACTATGCTGTTTATAGAGATAGGAAAACTCTGGAATTATATATTTAGAACTAAAATTGGATTCCTCGGCGGCCATATTGCTATTATATTATCTATAGAGATGGAAAAAGATAAATTGGATACGCCGGCGGCCACATTGTTTATATGCTATTTATAGAGATAGAACAATCTAAATTTGATTCCCGGGTGGCCATATTAAAATTATTCTATTTATAGAGAAAGAAAAATTAAAATTGAATTTCCCGGCGGCTATTTTGTTATTATGCTATAAACAGAGATAGGGTGATCCAGTTCCAATTTTTCTATCTCTATAAATAGCATAAAAACAATAAGGCCGCCGGGGAATTGAAATTTTAATAGTCTCCCTTTTTGGGGGTTGTTGGCTAAATTATATTTTATCAACGTATCTTGCGGTTTTTTTAGTGAGTCCTTTTCTAAGTGTGCTTTTCTTTTTGTTTTCTGCTTGTGTTTCAGAAGCGACTCTAGCGTTGGGTGTTTAGAAGTCTCTGTTCTATCCTCCTTGTCTGTGTCCTCTGTATTAGAGTCGTTTTGATTTTGTCGGTCAGGGCCTTTCTGTGTTAGAGTTTCCAATATCTTGGTCTTCAATGGTCGAGGCGACTACAGTGTTCTTTATGCTTTCCTCTATTTCCCCTCTATCTCTTTCCTTCCTTTCAATTTCTACGTATGTTTCTTCGGTTGTTCTTTCATGCCTTCTTTGTCTTATTCAGTTATACCTCGTCTCCTCCAATACTCTCTCCACCTGAGAGCGCGCTCACATAACTTCTCGGGTGAGCCGTGTTCTGCACTTCTCATCTTTCCAACACACTTTTACTTTGTTTTTATCTCCCCCTCTTTTCTACACTGGGTAGTTCTCTTTCCTATAACAGTGTTACAATTTCATTTGTGTCAAACTCTTAACTGCCTTTAAAATCCTTGAGTATTTTCCAAGGCCTCTTGGGCTCTTGAATGCCACTTTTATGTTTCAACAATTCAATCCCGATATAGATCTAGGTAGACCGATAACACGAAAAGACACTAATAAAGCTAATTGCAAAAATATCAAGGTCCAAAGTTTATCCAATTTCAAACCTTCCAATCGAAATTAGGTTATCTAGCGAGAAGAAATAATGAATGTTTTATTCGTATATTTTTCTTTTGAGAATTATCTTAAAACTCATTTTTCTTTTTTTTTTTTTTTTAGAAAAGGAGTGCCGTGCCGGTTGGCGTTAGTGGCCATGTACCTGCTTATTTCTCTTTCCTCACATTTCACAATAACTATTATCTTCTTAACCTGCCCCAGATCTTTTATCTTTATCTATATCTCGATTTTTTTCGAGTCATCAGACCAATCGTAAAGATTTGTTCCAAATCCAGTAAAAAAGCTTATTGTCAATCAACCCCCCCCCCCAAAAAAAAAAAAAAAAATCGTGTCATTTTTGTTATATGAAGAGAACGTGTAATTATAAAATTCAATATATGCAGCCGCTGAGTGTTACCAGCTATATCCTGCTTGGGTAAATCAAGAGTAGCTATAACAATGGAAGCAGAGTGTCTTACTAAAGGGAGTGGAAATATAACAATATCTATAAATAACGCTATGGACAGTTCTCATAGCCAAGAGGAATATTATGAATATTACTAAAAAAATCGAAAAAAAAAATGTTATGAAAAGGATAAATAAGAGCATTTTTTACTCCGGTCTCAAATTCGAATATATTTTGATAATATGGTATTGTTTTGATGATTTATAGAGATCATTTCGATTCTACAGCATTGGTATTGTATTAGTATGGAGAAAGAAAAAATCGAAATCGATTCTACCGTTTTAATATTTTTTTTTTATTTCGAATTCTATTCGATTGTAATGATATTTTGTTATTATGCTTGTTTATAGAGATAGAAAAAAAAGAGGTTTTTCTCACCCCTATTTAATTATTCAATATTGATTCACCACCTATGTGGCAGTTGGCTATTTTATGTTCCCAACACATACCATCTACGCATTATCAATTCGGTAACAGAGTTTATGTTTCTAGTACTTTCAATGGAGTTCAATATTTCATTTGTATAAAACTGACGGATCTTAAACTCTGTGCAAATTGGAATGAACTGAAATCACTTGATGAATACCATAAACACATAAGAAAACCTTTGGGTTTAAACTCTCAATGTATTGAATGTGGGAGGTATTAAAAACAGAAACATTATCAAAAATAACAAAGATAGATTAAAAAAAGAGTGTTATCTGAGTTTATTCAGAGAAATCCAAATTATAAAAATATAAAAAGAAATAATTTTATAATACACATTGTTTCCTAAAAAAGACACATAATACAGTCTTTTAAAAATAATGTCAATGAAACTTATCTATATAACATAAACGAAAATGACATTTTCATTAAAAGAGATAATGGAGATAATACATATAAGGGCATTGCCTGTTAAATGAACTTTAATCTGTTTGACTTTCAGCTTACATTGCATTACAATAAAGCACAATTGATAATTCACATAAGATTTTTGTCCACATGTTAATTAATTAGATTTTTACTCCAGTCAACATATTTTCCCTGTTCTCTTTAAAAGAGTCATCAAGAGAAAAAGAAATTGGATGATAAGAAAGCTTTGAGGATTCAAACAAGGTCCCACGTTTTACTTCTGAAAAGGAATCACAAAAAAGAAAGATTAATATGGGGGGGGGGGTGAAACCTTAGCCTAATAAAGACTAGATATTTATCAATTTGAAATATATTGTATATGAAATAATGAGATATAATTTATATAAAGATAGTTTATAATAATTGCATAAAATTCTTTGTTTCAAGAGCTAATTTAATCACATCAGATTTAAGTAAATATCTAAATACAACACACTTTACAGGTTTAGAAAAAAAAGTGAAATGGAACATTTTTAGAAAATTTATCTAATAATACAAAAAAATAAAACTGAGCAAGTTTCTTTTTATCTACGAATAAACCTATTATAAATTAGGGAGGATGGAGGAATTCCGTCTCCCAGTCAAGATTATCAATCATTTTTAGGGGAAAATTTTTGCATAAAGGAACAATAATTTTTTTCACTCATCCACAGACACATTCTAGGATGTGTTTCGTCGTATTACGACTATTCAGTGTGGCTGTAGAGTATCGATTTATTCAAGTGTCCACCATTCAGATAAAATTGTTTTGTTCTAGATCGAAAGTCCAAAACGGCGGCCACCTGAGAGGTAGCCTATGGATCGAAGAGCTATATTGGGCCGTGTTTTCTCTGAGTATGACCTTTGGCTTTACCTAGATGTAGAACAAGACACTTAGAGTTAGACAGTGTTCCAAAACTACGCCCTGTGATCATGCATGAAGTTTGACCTAATTTCAATCCAAAAATAGAAAAAGACTAGAAGCAACCAACATTGGCCCAGCGGTCATGAAAGAACGGTGACCTAATTATTTTCGCTATGCTGAGATTTTGTTCATTCTTGCATATTATTCTTGCGCTTTTTCTAATATGCAAATTTTTACTGGTCATTACACCAAGAAAATCTTGCTTCATTAAAACCAGTTTCAGCTTTAGAAAAGAAAATCCTCAGTATATAAAGCCGATTTAAAATTATTACAAAAGTATATAAATACTCTCTCTCTCTCTCTCTCTCTCTCTCTCTCTCTCTCTCTCTCTCTCTCTCTCTCTCTCTCCAAAAGTATATATATATAATTATATATATATATATATATATATATATATGTATATATGTATATGTATATATATATATATTTATATATGTATATGTGTATATATATATATATATATATATATATATAACGTGTATATTTATTATATATATGTAGTAGACTTTATTACTATTAGTTCACTCAAACCTAGTGGATCTTGCTAGATGCCCACCCCAGGCCAGCTGGCATACAGGAAGCATAAAAATCTCAGCATAGGACACATACACACACAAATAGAATACGTGGTTTGCTGTGTAGAATAATAATTAGGCTCAGGAGTTGGTCACAACTAAAGTATTAAAGTAAGAATATACAACGAGAGCAGGTTTGAACAAAAGAGACGAGTAACAAAGGTTTAAGGTTATCAAGCATTTAAGTAAGAATTGGAAAGCTTGGGACTTGGTTCAAAATATCTTATTTCAATCAATCCCACAATGTTAATTGGGACTAAAGAGAGCTAGTCTGAATTATCGAGAGATATGAATATTGAGATTTCAAATTTCAACTGACTACTATGTATATTGTCATTGTATGCTTATGTTCTCTCTCTCTCTCTCTCTCTCTCTCTCTCTCTCTCTCTCTCTCTCTCTCTCTCTCTCTCTCTCTCTCTCTTTCGTTCTTACACTTACACTCTTTGAAATTTAAGTAAAATAAAATCCAGAAAATACATCACCACATGGCGACTTACATTAAGATACACGTAAGTAAAGAAAGATTGCACTGTACAAACTTATTTAACTAAAAAATATAGGAACAAAAGTTCACAAATATATTCTTTCATATAATGCTACTTTTGTAACTGTCAGTCAATCCCACAAATGCTTCGGATTAACCTGGGTTAGAATTATTGTTACTACCCCGAGGTCCTCCTATCCAAAATCGCCTAGTTGCACCCTTGGGTCCACATATCCCTCACGCAAAAGCTTCAAGAGTTGGGAGAAAAAGAAAGAAAAAGGTTTGACTCTGGTGAACCAGCTCCAATAAGAGATTAGAGCCAATGTCTTAATATGAAGTGAAAAACAGAAATGAAAATTTAATATGGGGAAAAAATGATATAGGATATAGGACGAGGCAAAAGGAGTAAAATCCTCGCAGTCTCAGCCCAGGATAAGACAGAACGACAGAAATGGGAGAGAAAAGAAAGAGTGAGAAAGGAGGCGGGATTTAGACAGTTACATCATACAGTGTTGAGTTGAAGATCACATTCGTATAGCTCAATATTAAATTACCTTTACTAAAGAGCAAAAAAAAAATAATGGCTCCAGCAAGCAGTTTAAAAATTAAATGCATGTTTATAAAAAGTGTAAACCTTAGAATGCTTTAAGATTAAATCAATTTATAATATTTGCTCACTTTAGAGGTAAAAAAACATGAATTATATAGAGCGGCAGATTAGAGCCAACTCTGAGAAAGAGAAATAAGGATATCCTTCCCTCTGCTAGTCTGTGAGAGGTCCTTGGGCAAGACCGATTAAAAAAATGAACTGATAACAGACAGCAACAATGCGAGTTGATGGGTAAATAAGCTTATTAAAACAAAAACGAAAAAATAAAGTGTGGTGTCTGAAAAGGATGTGTGCTTGCTCCAGACTTTTTCTCTCTCTAAAGTGAAATGATTTGAGAAGCATAGAAGGATATCCAGGAATTAAAATAGGAGGGCACAAAGTAAGCAACATGAGATACGCTGATGACGCTGTATTAATTGCAGAAAAAAAAAGAAGACTTGTCACAATTATTAGAACTTTTTGAAGAAGAAAGCAGAAGGAAAGGATATGGATTAAAGAGCAAAAATACAGAAGTAATGGTCGTCAATCGAAACAATGAGTGTGCACAGATCAATTCTTTAGTAGCCAAAAATAATTCAAGTTCAGGGATCAATGCAAATACTTGGGCACTTTAATGTTAAGAGATGGACACAACAACTGTGAAATCGCATCAAGAACGGCGCAAGTTAAAAACGGGTTTTCATTGACTGAAATCAGAACTCACAAATGAATACATCTCATCTAAATGAGAAGAAGAGCACTTATGTATGGATGTTAGGCTTGGACAATTTAAAAAACAACTACAAAATAAACTGGAGGCAACAGAAATGTGGCTCCTAAGGAGAATGCTATGAATCTTATTCATTGACTTCAAAGAAATCAAACTAAACTGTGCTACGAGGAGCTGGCACATCATTGCTCAAAAGTACCATATATAAACTACAGGCAGTCTTTTGAGAAAAAAGAAACTGAAACATCTTGTTACAACTCGATTGATTTTAAAGGAAAATGCAGGGGAAAGAAGCGAGAAAAGATAAGTGGCTAGATGTAAAATGAGTGACAGATGCACTAACAGCATCAAGGGATAGAGATGCGCAGAAGGTCATGATCGCCTACTCTAAAAAGCAGGGCCCCTAATTCAATGATATATAGCAAACTTTCTATGAATAATCTAAGGATTCCCGTGTTTTACAAAAAAAAAAAGGTATATCTTATAAAGGTAGTTGTAAGTAATATGTCTTTGTTGTTTCAACGTAGATGGATACCGCATATGTTGGGCGTTCCTCTACATAAAATTATGTATAGACAACCACTGCCACAAATACAGCACAGATTGCAAATATAACTTCACACTCCAGTTCTATAACATTTTCAAAGCTGGAAAGAACAAAGGACTCAAAGCATACATAGTGGAAAAAAAACATATCATAAAACAAAGGAATGGAATGTACTCACAGACAACACTTTGCAGACATGAAATTTGCTTGAAAAGAGAGACATGAATATTACAAGGTAAACATGTAAGTCTCACTTGTACATGAGGTGTAAGCTGACTACCTTTGATTGGTCTACAAATGTAGCCCAAAATTTGTCTTGACCTGCAAAGACTTAAAGCAAGAACAAATGATTTTTTCCCTCTCCTAATTTTTGGAGAAAATCCGAAAAAAAAAAAAAGATTTTTGTGAAAGATGAAGTTTGTTTTAAGCAGAAAGGATAAGAAAAGAGATGACTTGAAAGATTGAAAAACCTGTCTGTCCTATTGGAGAAAGTGAAGAAAAACACACAGAGAAAAAAAGATAATAATGCAATGATGTCACAAGGCTGCTTGAATTGAACCAACAGAAGATCTCAGCACTTTAAGCCTATATCTCTGCCAAGTCATGAACGGGGATTGATTTCTGAAGTCTACCAGCCTTATTCCTAGTGTAATTGTGATAAAACAATAATGTGACAATAAACTTACGAAAGAATTTTTTTTTACCACATCAAACATATATAACAGCTGATTTTGCATCTTTGTTAAATTTAAGTACCTTTCTTTAGAGCAGCAACTGCTCTCCCTAAAGACTATGACGGAAGCCTGGTATAATGCTGTGTTTGAAAAGTACAAGTCAAGCAACATGTCTATACTAATTCATTTTTACCTTTATAACTCATCTTATTGCTATGGCATCAAAAGCAATGATCACATGAATTTAAACTAGTTTAAAAATTCTTGAGAAAAGAAGATTAACTTACACATCAAGGGCAAAATCCCTTAACTAGGCTGATGCGTCTTGTTGATTCTAATCGTGTCACTCTTCAAAACTCAGTAGATGGTAAGGATTCCCTCTAAAAAGCACATTGTCTCAAGTTGTTTAGTCTGTGGCTGGTGATCTTCTCAAAATGAAGAAGAGGTTGAAGATCTCCTTCAGATTATCACTGAAGATGTTGAGAGGAGCATATATGAATAGATAGGAACGAGTTACACAGAGAAGGGAGGGAGGAAGGAAGGGAGGGGAGAGAGAGAGAGAGAGAGAGAGAGAGAGAGAGAGAGAGAGAGAGACAGACAGACAGACAGACAGACAGACAGACAGACAGACAGAGACAGAGAGAGGTTTGAATGAAGCAAGTTTTTCTAGGTGTAATGACGAGTTATAAATTTGTATATTAGAAGAAGCACAAGAATATCATGCAAGAATGAATAAAATCTGAGCCTCGCGAAAATAATTAGGTCAAACGTTCCTGCAAGAACACTTGGCCTAGTTTTGGATTAACCAAAGATACAAACATTTGTTGCCTCGCCTTTTTCTATTTTAGATTAAAAATAGATCAAACTTTGATGCATCAATACTTAGCCTAGTTTTGGATTTACAAAAAGATATATATATATATATATATATATATATATATATATATATATATATATATATATAGTAGTTGGTTACCCGTTCGATTAACGGAGTGTCAGAGAGAGAGAGAGAGAGAGAGAGAGAGAGAGAGAGAGAGAGAGAGAGAGAGAGAGAGAGAGAGAGAGAGAGAGAGAGAGAGAGAGAGAGAGAGAGAGAGAGAGAGAGAGAGAGAGAGAGATATGCATAGTTATCACCTGTGGAAAGAGATTTTAGTCACAATCGGAGGAAAAATAACTTGTGGAGAAAGATATTAGTTATCACCAAACGAAAAAACTTTGCACTGACCTGTTTATAACACTTCTTTGTAGACTACATTTCTTCATTTAGTGTTGGTGCGTTGTGTGTGACTGTGTCCTTTCATGTGTCCCTAATGGTCGCGCTGTTTCATTGATAACAATGCGGAAATTTTCTATTTGGCGAGAGCTTGTAAACTCATATGCACATTTCAGCTCCTTTACGTATTTGTGATTCTGATTCAATGCTTCTTGAATGTCCAACAAAATGCTGTTACAAAGTCCATCGGTGATGGAAGACCTCTGAATTTGTTGGTTTCCATCCATGAAGTAGATTTGCAAAAATCTAGCTTGCATTTCATCGGCAGGTTCTAGAGGGCCTA
>JAWDGP010004964.1:455000-565000 GCA_033675545.1 Elysia crispata | reverse complement strand
CTTTTTAAAAGATGAAAAGTTAAAAAAAAAAAAGTCTATGATGAAAAAGTGAAAAAACAGAAACGTGGAAGAAACAACGGCCAAAATTTACCTACAATGTAGATATAATGGAGATAAAATTATCCTTTCACCTTTTCTTGTTAGTTCCCTTTTGAGGTTCTAGTCTTACCTAGATGAGAGATTAAAAGGGGGAAGGGAGGAAGAGGCAAGGGGAAAAAGGGGAAGTTTGAAAGCATAATTATATACTTTCTCGGGTGCTGGCCTAGGATCGCTGTCCTTTTTTTTTTTTTTTTTTTTTTTAAATGCCAGAAGAGGTTTCCCCTACCAGTATTTGAGGTCCCCGTATAAAGTTAACGTGAAGTTTAGAAGTCAGGAAACAAAGTCCATAAATCGCAAGGTTTACACAGATCTAGGGCCATTAGTGCACACCGAAAGGATAGAGCCGGATGCTTTTTGAATCCTGCCAAAACTTTCCTTCACTGGTTTCTATGGTAAGCGATGGATCTCGAGGTCTTTAAATCATTTTTAATTTCCGGTTTTTAATATTTGAAAATAAGTAATTGTTAGGCAAGACAAATATTTGTTAAGAGTAGTTGATAGAGTTATTATTATACATTTCAACCTCTATTTTTCAACACTGGTTGACAAAATTAGTATTCAACAACTTTGTTTGAAGGTATTTCTTTGTTTCTTCATAAAACTTAATAAAAAATGCCGCCGGATTTGAATGATGTAAGCTTATATTGATAGAGAAAGTTCAATGCGCTATTTTACAGAAACCGATGGGTATCTGGGAATTTGAATCAATTGATATTATTTCCGTACACACAAAAAATTTCAAAAAAAAAAAAGAGTTTAACTAAATTAAAGCTTTAAAAAAGACTGAATGCAATACCGATCCAGATGCCGTATCGATTGTTCTTTCTGCTTAAGGGTGTCGCACAATTTAAAAAGATTTAACGAAACGAAATCCAAAGGCCAAAAGAAAAATCAATCGTGTCGCCATCAACAACCTTTAAAGAAAATTTCTTTACACTTTCCAGTTCAATCACTCATTTCATGCATGTTCTCATTTTTAATTATCAAAATAGAATATATTTCAAGAGGAAGATGTCGCGTTTGTTAAAGAAATTTAGATTAACAATGTTGTCTATCTATATATTTTGCTACATTAATATATACCCTAGTTTAATAACGCTATGTTCTTGTGCCGCCATAACACTCAAATATTTTTTATAGATAGAGAAAAGAACAGAATGAAATTTTGTTTCAATGTTAACCAAGAGAATGGTAAACTTTTTTTGTGCATGCTTTGGGAGAACATCCCGTGATGGTTTAAAAAAGGTAAATCTTTGAAATATTGCGCACTTGAGGAAATTTTCAAATTGTCAATGAATGTCAGAGAGATGCGGAAAGATAAAAATGTAATATTATTTTTTTCCTGAATATAAAACCATCAACGTTCCTGAAAACTATTTTTAAGAAGGTGAGAGAATTTGCCAAATTTTTATCTTCTTTATTAAAAAAAAAACAAGGACAGCTCAGAGAACAATATAATAACATTTTCTATATCAATTTCCAACACAAAACTCCATGCAACAAGATCAGAAAGAAATCAGGAGAGAAAGATGTATCCCAGTTTTCTCTGAGATTAAAAAAAAAATGAAACTGACCAGGTAGCAAGACTATCAGACAGTAATTGCTGAACACAAAGAATAACAGAATGGCAACTATGGGAAAACAAAAGATCTTAATATAAATTAGCAACAACAACAAAAAAAAAAAAAAAAAAATGGTGCGACGACATAATGCAGTGGAAGGGCCAAAAATGAAACCTACAGGCAAAATACCGAGACAGCAGAAAATCGGATGCGGAGTGCTCGATCCTGTAGTGCATCGACAAAGACTCGTAACATCGTAACATCATAACAATAAAGCTGTTGACCTAAAATATTAAAAATTGTTGGAGTTGTAGATGGATAACTAAACCCCTGCGAAAACGTCCCAAAGATGTTGTAGATGAAACGCCGTCGTTTTTCTCAGGTTAAGGTTGTGGAGCATTGCTCATCTTCTTGACCCCCTGCCCTGTTTCTATAGCTTTTATTTAGGGGATCCAGATAGTTCTGTCCGTAGAAAGTTGGAATGACAGTATGACGATCCTCAGTTCTGTCCTCAGCTGATGGTTGCGGGATCGGTTCCTGCCTAACCAGCCCTACGTTTTGCTTGACAGAAAACAATCGCCTTCGAATAAGATTCTTCGGAAAACTTGGAGAACGTAAAGCTAACCAAAAATCTGAAATATTTCAAAGCGTATTTTCTGAAATTGGCCTTCATCATTATCAGCCTTTATCAATAAGAAACCTATCTTTTCAACTATATATGTGGGAGGGAGCGTTGACATGAAATTATGCTCTATTACTAGCCTTTTCAATATGATTGACAAAATGATTTTTAAAAATTAATTAATATTATCTCCTATCTTTCTTTTGTTTTGTTTTTCACATCACGTTCTTTGTGCTATCATTATATGAACTAATTCACATGTCTTTTGAATCAAAGATCGCTTTAATTTGAGAGAATCGCTTAAAAGATGCTGTATAAATTTCCAAAAGACAATCATACATGAGGACACTGATTCCAGGGCAGAACAAGCTATTGCTAAAGTAATAACACCGTTGACATACTGAACATAATTTTCAATATTTTCTTTTATGATTATTTTTTTTTAAATTAAGGATGGTTTAACTAAAATATTTGTCCCATAAAGCCATTACTGTGTCGAATATTATAGTTGGATTGTTCAGTTATCCATATTTTGCCTTGCTGATACACATCTTCGCAAATAAAGTCATGTTGATATTATCAATACATTTATCTTTTACCTCAAACAGATCGATGCTCAGTACACCAAAAAGAGCAACCTTTTCATCAATGACGATCTTTTCATTAAGCTTTGAATAAATTAAAATCTCCACAAGTTAATAATAATAATAATAATAAGAAGAAGAAGAAGAAGAAGAAGAAGAAGAAGAAGAAGAAGAAGAAGAAGAAGAAGAAGAAGAAGAAGAAGAAGAAGAAGAAATTCTTTTTTTACTTTTCATGTTTTGTTTGTTTTTTGTTTTTTTTTAATTAATGTGAATGTTTTATTCTAGGCTACGAAAGGAATTATAATTAATGTGGAGATAGTATAATAATTCAATTTGAGTACACATTGCAATCCGGCATGTTCAGCCTTAATGAGTAACAACTTCGGTTGAGCCTTGGCCTTTGTTTACTTCAATTCTTAGAAACCTGCTGACTGATACATCTAGAATAACGTTAGTTTGATCTCAGTGACGGGTAGGGCGGATCACTTCCAGATTTAGGAATGCCTGGAACTGTGAATGTTACTATCTCAAAACTAAAGCTGGGTTACAAAGCCGGGACACCTCTTTGTCTTAATATTAGATGTTGGACCCAGATCTAACTGGAGTCAAGATCCATCCCTGTTTTTTCTCCAGTAGTTGTACTAAAACTAGATCTAGATCTAATACGGTAGGCAAAATTGAGTTTCGACAGTTAGATCTAAATCTAGATCTAAGAGATCTGTAATGTTGATTTTCAGAACTAGAGTCTAGATTATTGTAAAACCAGAAAAGGCTTCCCTTTACTCCGCTCAGTCCATGCATTTAATCACATCTAGATCTAGTCTAGCTTCAAATCATAATCAAAGCCTAAAAAAACAACCCAGATTTATCGGTGTTTTTTTTTACTATCGGACCAACAGTCCAGATAATTTTCATAACATTTATAACTAAATCTATATGATGACAAAACGAAATGCTGAGTGATCATAGATCAAGAAATTATCAGAAGTTTTTCCTTAGGAGCTGGAACTCATTATATGGAGCATGATATTTTCTGATAACAATGGTTGGTTTGACATTATAAGGCTGGGCAAAACCGCGCCGAAGTTGACTTTTTGACGTAGCAACTTGCCGGTGCAGCGTCGTCTTTATTTCCTCTAGGTTGACTTTGAGACGTTGCTCATGTTCAGTGCTAACAGAAACTTTTCGATTTTCGGCTTCGCACCAAAGCCGAAAGTCGTTGTGGAAAATGAGTTAAACCACCCGCCCTTAGTTTGGCATTTCTTAATTTTTTCTAGGGAAGGACTTTTGAATGGGTACAATTTCTCTATCTTATGAGCTGAGAACATTCATGATTGAAATTTTCTGCAGGCCAATATTTGCCAAATAGAACTTATTAATGCCTCAAGTAAGTGTAAATCATTTTTCAATAGATGAATTACCAATTAAATAAACTATGCGTCATATTCTATATCACATCTTAATATACTCAACAAACGTACCCAATCAAAAGTCCTACCGTTTCTAGGATTTTTAAAAACATTGAATCTTTTGAAATAGGTAAAATTATACAAATTTGTAATTCATATAAATTTATAAGTGAAGACTTGATGTAATATATTAAACATCCATGTCATGGGGTTATTTTTAAAACTCTGAAATCTGTCAGGCCTGAAGGAGCTCTTGTTCAGGAGCATGTGTACAAAAGATGTAAACATGTACCGTCAGTATCATTAAATTTTAAGCCTAATGCACATCTTAATTCACTGATGCATAAAAAAAATTTCTTAAGACATGTTATTACCTAGGCTTTTGTTATCGAGACTTTTAAAAATAAAGATAATCACTTTAGATGCTGTTTAACCTCAAGTCTAAATTAAATTTAAAAAAATGCATGTCACGCCTCCTAAAAAGGGGTCACTTATTTTGTTATTCCATCCAACATTTTTGTATTCTAGCTGCTGTAATCATGTAACTTTAACTTCTAAGACTGGAAAAAAGTGAAAGGCATAGCTGAACCTTAAGCAAATTACATCTCTCGGTTTTGTTCTGTGAGAAGTCTAATTTTGTTGTTGTTGTAAGACCTTCAGTTAGCTCTAGTTCTACTATATAGATCATCAAATAACCATATATAAGTCCACAAGTATTACAGCAAGAAAAGAATGCTACAGCAATGAATAAGTTAATTTTGTATTAGTCAGTTTAGAGACTGCATATATGCCTAGATAAAATAGCAAAACTGTGATGGTGGTGCAACAACTCCCCTTTCCTTCTGCATCCTATCCTTTAGGATGAAAAATCAGATTTTGCTGTCGTATTCAATCCTATTTAATGGATACCTTACTTTATAGTTCTGAGTTGTACCCATAGCTGTTACTTGTTATTTTTTCCAATAAACTTTCTCTTTTTAAAGTATTTCATCCTCATTATGTGAACTGAGATTTACTGTCTTTCTTGTGTACCCCTATGATAGTGATATTATTTTATTGCAGTGGATGAATCGGGATGTCAAAACGATTGGCCCAAACCAGACTGCATTTATCAGGATCAGGACTTAAATTTAGAACATCACCAAAGAAAAGGCCTTTTCCATTTAAAAAGTCATACAGTGAGTTAATTGACCATATCTATTACTCAAATCATATTGACTTAATTCGGCCTGAATTAGAAATAATAGTTTTTTAATATTGCATTATCCTACAGAAGTAACTGATAATTTGCAATGGAAGCCAAATCACTTTTGCTTTGTTTGTTTTTGTTTGATAGCATTTAATTTCCAAATATTGACACAATTGATTTCTTTGTGCTTTTCTTTTCACTCTGAGATGAATGAAAAAAATAAATCATTTAACTGCTCTCTTGATCACAGTGAAGTTTGAGTGTTTTATCAAGAGCAGAGAATCAAATTTTTTGATATCTTGAAATAGAAATAGCTTTTAAGATTATTTTCTTGAACCCTAGTGATGGGGACAGTAATCACAGGGATACCATGTTCCGTAAATTTACGGATTTTCAGTAAAAAAAATTGTCGCTCAAATTACCGTAAAGGTTTGTCAAATTCTTTCGTCAGTCATGATGCAATTCTGAGAGGAATTAAGCAAATAGAAGGGGGGGAGGGAAAATTTCTTGGAAATCAAGGGTTGACTAGCACTGTCCCTGACCCACCCATCCATCATTTAAGCTTGAGACATAAAGAGTCTTGGTGAGTGCTTTTGCTCCAGATAAGCTTATTCTCTCTTAAATAGTAAGCCTAAGTAATAGACCTTTATTATGGGTTAGAAAGTGCAATTATTTTATTGAGTCTTTTATTTTCTACTGGTAAGATTCTAGGGGTTGTGTTTAGATACCAGTATTCAATATGCTAGGCAGCCGTGTTGTGCGAAAAAGTTCAGTAACAAAATTTTGATCCAATTGGCATCACTGTAATAAGTGTAAATTTTGTTTCCAAGCCATTTCAAGTGCTAAAGATGAGAGAAAACATCTTAAAATTGATTACAATAGTTTTAATTTTTTTTCAAGTTCAAGAATAAATAGACATGTTAGTTGCATAATTATGAACAGCAATCTTTTTAAAGATTTTTTTATGAATTTAAAAAACTTCTAGATTTGACTGTATTCAAAAGAGTTGAAGGGATTATCAACTTGGCATTATTGCATCCTTAAACTATTTTTTTCATTTTGGCGAAAAAATTTGGAAATCCATGCAATTATATAGTTTAGTGGTGTTTGAAGGAAGAAATCTAAAATAATACAATTTAACAAATATCAGTATGAAACTTTAAATTCAAAGCATATGAACTTGAAGTTTGAATCAAGAGGTGTCACAAAACATAACTTGTATTGTAATTCAATTTTAATGATATGATTTAAATTTTACTTTTGAAGGAGGAGGCATGTATGTCTAGGTGTGACATTATTGCACATACCTAAAAACTTAATGACATAAAAACTTATTGCATTATATTGGAAAATATATTCATATCCATGGTTCCATTTTTGGGCCTTTGCAAATGATTATATCTACAGCAAAGATGGTTTTCAAGCCTTTGGACTTTGTTACATCCAAATGCACTCTTTATAGACTTAAATTGGGTAATTTTTTTGACAGGTGAGGGAAGTGCTAAAGAAGGTAGAAGATCCAACATGAGCTATGCTCAAGCAGCCGGGGGTCAAGGGTAAGTGTCTTTTGCATATTTTTAACTAATAAGTTTATAAAGTAACATTGCTTAACTACCATTTGTCTGAAAATTGGTCAATGCAGACAAAATTTTTAAATAAAAGTTCTTTTGAATTATGGACTGCTGGTCTAAAAGTTTCATGGGAGGCAGTAAATGCTGACAAGATTAATATGCTATTCAAAAAAGTAATACAAAGCTAATGGGGGAATTTCTGTTATCTTCTAATTATTATTAACGTTATTTTTGTTTTTATTATTATTATCATTATTGTTGTAATTAGTATTATTATAGAAAAGGAATCAATTCAAATACTTCGGTACTTTAATATCAAGTGATGGATGCAACAATGCTAAAATTGCATCAAGAATAGCACAGGCAAAAAGAATTTTCAGAGAATGAAATCAATACTAACATACAACCATATCTCGATTCACACAAGAAGATGAGCCCTGGAGTGCTATATTGAACCTATTCTAATGTAAGGATGCAAGGCCTGGACAATTTCAAAACAGATATAAAAGAAACTGCAGGCAACAGAAATGTGGTCCCTACAGAAATTGCTACAAATCTCATGGACTGCAAATAAATCAAATGAAACAGTGTTATGTAAATGCCAAGCAACCTTTTTTGGCTTTGTGATGAGAAGAGAGAAATAAGAATTATGACTACTGGAATGATAGAGGAAAAATGCAGCAGGGGAAAACAGCGTGAAAAGATGCTGGATGGACTAACAAAGTGGTTCAAAGTAGAAAGACTGACAGAAGCACTGCAAGTGATGAGGGATAGAGATGCGAGCACGGTCATGATCGCCTTTCCTAAATAGCATGGCTCCTGATTGGTTGATTGCTGTTATCTTGTTGTTTTATAACAGAACCCTCAAACATGCAATTGAATAACAGCAAGCAAGTTTAAGAAATAGTAGTCAAATGTGCCAAGAAACTTAAAGCAGTTGGAAGTAAGGTTTTTTTTTTTATTTATACATATTTTTATGTTTTCAACTTCACCATAATTATATCAGAGTTGAGTGAGTATCAGCTTAGACTTGTGATTTATGTGAGGTAAAGTTCGCTTTTGCTTCAATCTTTTTTTGCTGAAGTTTTGTACCTCTGGAGGATACAACTAAATTTAAAAGTATTGACACTATAAAGTTGAAAATGCATCATGTATAAAGTGTATGGCTTTACTTCTGTGAACATGCTTTCTTTTTCTACATTTAATGGCGACCATCTTGGATTTTAGACTTTTTTTTTCAAACCTTTAAGGCTTTTAAGTTATCAAAAGAGTCCTCCATAATCATTATACAAACTCTTGAGACCCTTATCTTTGAAAGATCAGAGTTCTTGGGTTTTATTGTTTTTTTTTTTTTTAATTTCAATACTTTTGTAGAAAAAAAAAATTGACTATTGGTGAAAAAAAAAATGAAAAATTTTCCAGTTTTTACAAAAAAAAAATTTTCCCAAACAAAAAATGGAAAAAAAAAATGTTCTCATTGATTATATACCTTATAAAACGGCATTCCTCAGCAGCACGTCAAGACAGACTTTTGGTAAACAGCACAAGTTATAGCAAATTTTGTTCCCAAAAGTGGCAATCTCAAAATTTCTCTGAAAATGATTTGTAACAAAAATTCAATAAAAAAGTTGATGCAGAATCAATTATCTTTCCTGTTTTTTTGTTAGCTCAGAGAATTTCATGAAGAAACTTTTAATAAAGTCAAAGTTATGGACAAATGAATATGGCAAAGTCACAACTATCAGAAAATGTGGATAAGATATTTTCAAGGTGCAGTTCACCCCATTAAGTAAAATGGAATCCCAGCTTCATTCACAAATGTACCATTTGAATCAATTTTAAGATTTTACTAATGATTAAATCGTCTTTTATATTTAAAATTTTCCCTGTTTTCTGCACTTTGCTTTTGTCGTTTCTGCATGTTATTTCCCCCCCCCCCCTTTTTTTTTTTTCTTTGTCATTTTAGACCATCAAGAAATTTTTCAGAGAAAAGAAACTTTAGAGGTAGAGGTGAGTACATATGCAATGTTTTTTGTAGGTAAACACTATCTGAATTTGTGATATGATGTTAATGGCTGGATACTAAAGTGCTAATACACTGACTGGACATAACAAAAATTTGATTAAAATCAAGTTTGAAAATTAAAGAAGTTAAACAACAAAACAATGTCTTGAAAAGTTACTCTTCAATTGCAAACCAGGTCAATGACAAATGCTCATTTCATTAAATCAAAACATGTTTCAAATGTTCATTTTGGTGATTTGTATTATCCTTATCATTTTCATTTTTTTTTTGTAATATATTACATTCTGGTGTTGAGTAATATACCAGTCTTTAGAAATGTACTATTTTTTTTCCTTTGTCAATAGGTTTTAAGCCAAGGGGTCAACACTCTCAAAGCTTTCGGTAAGCTTTCTTAAATATTACATTATTGTTACTACAGTACACCTCAAATCCATCAAACTCAGATTCAAAGAACACCTTGCATTCAACAAACAGAGAAAAATTCCCGTTTTTTTACTTCTTTGACACTCTTAAAATACCCTTCATCAAACAAACTAATCTCAGACCTGTCCTCGGGTTCAATGAATTACAAGTATTGGCAAATTCACTGTAGAATGCTTTTCCACTTAGAAACTATGTGGTTGAAATTCAATCAAGAGGTCCCCTGTAGGCTGTTAAGAAATGCTTGAAGTGTATAGATGTTGAATACGTAGGGTATAGGCTACATTATGCCATAGTAATATTAGGGCTGGAGGATAGCAAAGTATTGACATGCTTTGACAGGGAGAAGATAATAAAAAGATGCGGTAAGGGAGCGGCAGCCAATGCATGAGGAGATCATGATACAGGATCAAAGAGCCAAAGGGGCAATAACTTGGGCAATGGTGGAAAGCGTGAAGAGTGGCTTTATAGACACGTTTTAGTTGATAAAAAAAAGGGAGATAAGTATGTGGTTAGTTACTTCCCTTTTGGTGCCTTATGTCATGGCTCCAACAAACCTTGCATTAAAAGAACTTTTAAAAATGACAAACCAGTTCGTTGAGTGTGAGGTATTCTGTATTACCACAAATATCCCTACTGACGCTGCTATCGTTACTACTACTACTATAACTACTACTGCTGCTGCTGCTGCTGCTACTACTACTACTACTACTACTACTACTACTACTACTACTACTACCACTACCACTACCACTACCACTACCACTACCACTACCACCACCACCACCACCACCTCTCTGCTACTGCTACTACTTGATGACAGAGACTACTTCTAATACTATCATTACCATCATCATCAGTACCTCACAACACTGCTATCACTACCACTGCCACTATTACTACTACTACTGCTGCAGCTACTACTACTACTACAACTCGTGTAGATCATTCTTTATAAGACTGCTAATTTTTTCCTGTAGTTTGGTGCAATTTGGTGATTTTTGCGTGACATTTAGAATGGCATGACTAAGTAATTGGCATTCTCAAAAAAAAAAGGTTATTCAGTAATGAGTGAATTGATGGTCTCCAATTTATAATAAATCCTCCATGCATCAGATATAGTAGGAAATAACAAATTAATACATATCCATCATTATTATTGTCATGATCAGCACATGTAATAAATCATCTATACATAACGATCTTATAGATTGCATTTTAATCACATAATCTGTTGAACTAAATACTTATTTGAATCCTAATCCGAAGTCATATTACAACTGAACACTGTTTTGTAGTTTGTTTGTTGTGAAGATAGCAGCCAATCATATACGAGTTAAGCAGAGTGAGAAGGTACTCAATAGTCCTCATGAAAAGTTGAGACGGAAATCTTAGTCAGTGGACCCATAACTCTCGAAGAAGACAGGCCGATTTAGAAAGAGAGGAGATATCACCGAAATAGCTCTTTGGCAACTTTGAGCTCTAAACTGTGTAGAATATTTTACTCCTATGAAAGATAGCATTAATCTTATTCTAAATTAACTTCCACTCGAGAGATCTAAGAAATCATTGACGATAGATTTTCAACAGCTATGTAAAGTGTATCCCAATTCTAATTTCGTTTAAAGAAAGTGGAAAGCTGTAATTATTATATTCTAAGTCATTATTGACTACACATTACCATATAGAACACGAGTCCTAGAGACACGAACTGTTGACCATAAATTCTATATTAATGTGCTTGATTTGTTAACCACAAATTCTATATGACTGTGCTTGATTCAAGATATATATTGATCACTGGTTGTGAAGTTACTTGTCGTAAATCTGGAGAATACTGTATTGTATAGTATAGAATAGTGTATTGTACTCCATCTCCATCAAACGGTCATGTGAATTACATTTCTTGGATTTACTTATCATATATTAAAGAAATCACTGATTTTACGGTGGACTTGCGTCTCTTTATTTTCACCATACGGTACTATCGTGACTTGTGACTTTTTTTTTTGTACTAACTACTTCACTATCGTAACAATTATGAAGATAATCTTGCATAAATGGGAATATAACAAATTTTACATTATGATGTTAATTTTTCACGTTGGCACTTGAAAGTGAGAATTTTTGGGGTTATTTTTCTAAGTAATGTTTCATGGTAATTTGATCAATTCCATGATTTTAACATTTTTATATCTTTGCTCTATCTTAGATCTCCAGCACATAGATCTCCAGTTACAGAGTAAGATCACATTGACACCTTTCTTTCCCATTTTTGTTGAATAATTTTCTTCATTAATTTGCACCTGACGCTTTGAATTATTTTGTCTATCATATGAAACTACTATGTCTTTACAAAGAAAAACTCCCCAGTTCATTTGGATCAGTGATGAGCTTTAATTTTTTTGACATTTCATGGGTAAGATATTACTTTAACAGCTCTCTTTTAAAATGGTTTTTAATGTGATAATTTTTCTCATGAGTGTTTTGGGTTTATTTTGATGGTTTTGTATTACAAACAATTATTGATGTCTCTTTCTTAGGCATCCAGGATCTACAAGATCCCACATCCCCAGGAAGATCATTTCATTTTTATTCATTTATTTAGTTCGCTAGAAAGTAATCAAGAGGGGGTTATGAACTGGAGCCTCTTATGATTCCCACTTATGGAAAATTTATTCCTTTTTACTATATCCATAATGTGAAACCTTAAAGTAAATTGAAGTGCCACAGAAAAATGGTGAATCCTTCATATTCTTTGAAAATCATATTTAAACAAGTGGAATTCAAATAATTACTATTGCTCAGAATGTCTTTGACTTTTATTTTGTCTTATAACATTTGAAATGAAATGAAGAGGCGTGATATTCTATTTTTGACAATATTTTGTGAATTCTTTTCTCTGCCTTTTTTTAAATCAAGGAATAGAAAGAAATTACATCATTTATGTTGTTTTTCTTTTTCTCTTTTCTCTCCTAGATCACCAGATTCAACTGAATCTCCCAATGTGATTAAGTAAGGTCTCATTTTATTTATATTTGTCAAGATGTATAATCTTCCCCACCCTTCCCTTCACCTACAATATTTGCATATAAAAATAATAGCATTCTATATTTAATACGATCACAGTGTTGAAAACTTATGTTTTAAGACTACAAGAAAAGCTCTGCAAGTTACATTATTATGTTTTCCAAGTAGGTGGCTAACTTGCTGTTTTGTTTGTTTTGTTTTCAAGGCTTTTATGGAAATATCCATAAAGAATCTGCACTTTTTTAAAAAATATTAATTGCAAAATGTTTTCAAGGTGTTTTCAAGTTGTAAAGCTTGTTCCTTGTTGTTGCTGGAAATGTTTGATGCTGTGGGACTTGTTTAAAGTGAAATAATGGACACTTCATATAACCATAGTAAAATGAAATCCTAAGATAATGTAAATGAGATCGCTTCTTAAAAGTGACTAATCCATAAAGTGGTTCTGGTTTATGCAGTTACTTATATTATCATATATGATATAATTTTATTTGTACTTTTTATTGTTGTTAGATGTATGCATACCGGTTTTTTTTTTTATTATGATTATTATTGGTCTATGATTTTAGCCAATTGACAAACAGAGATCATGAGGCCAGAACCAGTTCATATTCATATTATAACGGGAAATCTAAAACCGTTGAAGCTGAGGACTACAAGGTAAGTCCTGGAGAAGGAACAACATCCTCTTTTTTTTGAGAATCCATTTTACAAGAAAAAAAGTATCTTATAAATTACAGCTTATCTATTTCATGGCTTCTACTTTTTCTTTCTTCATTTTTTCTTCTTCATCATAAATCCGCTGAATTTCAGCTTTGAACCAACTGCCATTAACTTAACTCCTTTGATAAAATTTACTGGTCCTGCTTTATTTTTTAATCATAAACTGTTGTTATCATTTCAGCTACATGCAAAATATTAAACAAACCACCATGTTTACAAATCTGTGCTACAGGAAATGGACCCAAATGCTTTATTCTTTGGCTCTGTGGACCCTTTTCTATTTGTTATCTGTTTTCAGTTATAGTAATGTCATAAGGGATGTGTTAAGCTTAGAAAATTTTGTTTATAGTGTATCATTGGCAGAATCTATTGATGTCTTGCTGTTTTGTTTTTTTTTTTTTTGCCACTTGTCAAGCCTCCTTTTTAAGCAATTTCAAACAAAAGACTTGCAGCTGTACAGAGTGTAAGATTCTTACTGATTGCGAAAGACACGTATAACCTTTTTAATCTCCTACAACAAATAGGCCTACTGTATTGTTATCTATATTAAAACTTATGAGAAGAAGTATATAACGTGAAATAATTGTTCTTTTCAATTTTTCTATTAATATATCATTTTTTGTTGTCAGAACTGAGTAACCATAGTCACAAAATTTTTAGATAGTTAAAATATTTTACTGACGGTTTGTCATACAATCTGATAGCTCAGTTTTTGTTTTTTAATTTATTTATTTAAGCAAAGAGCTTTTCAAAAAGTAAAAAAAAAATGGATTTTTGTTTACGTACTAGAAGGCTTTTTAAAACACCCATTTGCAGAAAAAAAAAAAAAAAAAAAAGAGATTTTAAGCCTATGGAGATGACAATGACATGAGGCCACTTTGAATAACTATGAATGGAAAAAGCAGGATTATTGAGAAGCTGGCGATTTAAATCAGCTTTGCACAGATCTAGATTCCTTGAGACTGTTCTAGTTCTGAATAATCAGATTATATATGAATAAATATGAAGATCCTGCATAGATCTAGATTAAGTTATAAATGGTTACTTCTAGATCAAGATTACACAAAAAAACCTTATTGACTAAGGTCTTATTCAGATCTTAATCTAGATTTGCAAACACTAAGTCTAAAAGATTTTTTGTATAAATCACATTTTCTATAAGTCTATCAAGATTGTTACCTCACCTCAAACCTGGCCTTTTCACTTAAGTATTGTCACTATTCAGTAGCCTGTTCATTACTGTTATTTCTCCAGATAAAGGGATCGACCCTCATCGTCCTACCTTTTCTCACTTTCTTCCTCTTTGTCCCACACAGTCAGCAGCCGATTTTAGGGCCTTATTTATTCAGTTTCACACTACCCAACAGGTGCTTAAGTTTGACATTCACAAGGTCTGAGATCACCACATAATGGACAGGCTATATCAAACAAATCCATAGCCTGATGAATTGGTCCTACTACTATTCTCTCTTTACTGATCTATAGTATGGCTGAGCCTACTGAAAGCCTTGTAGTAGAATATTTTGTAGATTTATAGAAGCTCTTCTTGCGAATGCAATATTATTTTGAGGAAAGCCTTGCAAGTCTCCAAATCATTTCTTATTCGATGCTTCTACTCCTTTAGGTTCTTGATAGGAACAGTTAAACCTTCTTATGTCTTTTGCCAATGCACCTTTGACTCTGTATAATATTCTTTAAGAAAGGGAGAGTTATTAATTTAAACAAACAAAAAAAAAGCAAGTGTCAAGGAGTATGTGGCTGAATAAAAATGTTTCACATTTTGAAAAATTTCTGTCACCCTTCATTATCAAATCAATCTGTTTTATTCGTCTTTTCATATAGAGTATTGATTGGGATAAGTTGAGAAGAGCCCCAGATTGCTACGTACACTTTCTTCCACCTCTAAAATATGACAGGATGCACAAAGTGCTATTCAAAGTGCCTGTGAGTAAGAAAAAATGACAGGTTATATAAAAGATATCTTAAAAGAATAAAAAATAGTGCTTCTTGTTTTTTGCTTTTTTTTTTTAATTGTCTGTTACATTAATCATTTTTACGCTTAAGCCTCAGGAATATTATCTCTTTCAATTGAATTTGTTATCATAAAAGGAAAAAAAAAAGATTTTGTAATATTCTTTTTTTTTTTGCACTTAAAATTGTACAGCATGGTCCACATTTTGTTTGGGTTTTAAGCCTTTCCAGCTCTGGTCGAGTTTACAGGGCCTAACCGGGCAAATCTTTTTACTGACCAATTTTTGTGAAAAATATCTGGTTATGTTGATCTTGTAGAGTGAAGAAAGTTCAAAATTAACATCAATGAAAATATCATATTATTGTGCTTTAGTTGTTGGGTTCAGTTTTATTGTTTTACATCCAGTTTCAAATTAATCTAGGAAAATCAGAAAATTTGAGCAATAACATATCCAAAGCTTTAAAAGTTTTATAGTGAAACTAAGTCTTCAGTACATTACAGCAAAGTAATCAACACAATTGTACAAACAGACCTGGTGGGTTTAGGCTAAGTTAGTAGAAGAAAAAAATTTATTAGTTGTAATCACAGGGAAACATTTCATGTCTGAGTATCAATAGAAACCAAAGAATATGCACCCAAAGTTAGAAGGGACAAGGTAAAGTAATCTAGGATTTTTATCTAGAATATTTGAGACTTAGTTGTCAATGTTGAGAAGAGCCTTAAGGAAACTCCGAGATTATTTTGTGCATAATATCTTGGGTAAAGTTTTTGAAAGGTGTGATGAATGTTGCTAATTTTCTTTTGATAATTTGATTTCTTTAAAAAATATAGCAATTTAAACAAAGTTAATTTTGAAACTTTTTTATTGTTCACAATAAAAGAGTATTAAAAAGAGATTGTTACCTTGTAACATATATTTTAATCCTTTTTTATTTCTCTTCTGAAGCCGCAAGGGTGGTCAAACTCACTGGTGGATCCATATCCAAATATGTATCGTGACACTTGGGAGGAGGCTTATGTGTACATGCCCTGCTCCAACTATAATGTCATACCTTCACAGGTATAATAGAATGTGTTCATCATGCATGTGTATTTCTCTCTCTCTCTCTCTCTCTCTCTCTCTCTCTCTCTCTCTCTCTCTCTCTCTCTCTCTCTCTCTCTCTCTCTCTCTCTCTCTCTCACCCACACACACACTTTTATTCTCTTTCCAGTAGGTTTATGATAGCGAGGAAGACAATCATGACAGTTCTTTCCGGCCTTCAGCTAGGCAGTCTTGTCATTCAACAATGGATTCAGTAAAGCTTTTGACAGCATCAAATAAATGCACTGTGGTCACATGCCTCATCTGGATGCAAGCTTTGTTCATTATTACTGTTACACTTTTGGAGAGGCAGCCGGCCTCAAAGTCCAAACTTAGATTATAAACCTTATGGTGTAGGCTACACAAGCTTAGTGTTAACTGTTATTTTTATGTAATACTGTTTGCATGTTTTGTTGTGATAGACTTAATAATGAAGACCACACCTCTCAATCAAGATGGTTTTTGAAGTTGGGCACAGAACATTATAAATAAAGTATTAAATACATGGAAAGATAAACAATTAGATTGAGGAAAGTCAATCCAACAATTTTTTTTTAGTTTTTATTTGTATGGTTGGTATGCTGCATTTTGAGCTTTAGACTTTTTGATAGCACTGAAAAGACCCAAAAAATAAGGTTTAATATAGGTTTAACACAGCGAAAAATAAGACAAGATAAGATAAGATCAGATAACATTATTAATCCCTCAAAGGGAAATTAAAAATGACATGCTCTCAGGACATAAATACAATAATTACATAGATTATCAAATATCACAGTATACAGGTAATATAAATTTATGTAAGTAGGTATTAAAAAAGTGATTAAAAAAAAACTTGTAAGTAAAGAAAAGAGCAGTGTATCATTTTCGTATTTCTAGAACTATAACATCAGACTGGAAAACAAAGGTAAATGCATAAGTATAATTATGATTTAGTTATTCTTTTTACCTCCTCGTTATATAAGATGATAGATTTTGGAAAGAATGAGTTTAGGTGTCTATTTGTCTCTGTCTTTGGGACTCTGTCAAATAATTGGAATTATCTAGATAGTGAACAAAGTTACAGTTCTTTAAAGAAGAGAATCTGTGAAGTGTCAAATCTATAATAAAAAATTAAGAAAGAGGCACTTAAAGATCAGGAATATAAAATTGCATAAAATCCTTTGTATCGGTGGATTAAGAGCTGTACTCTGGCTTTACTATAGAAGACAAACTTATTTTCTAACACTTCTCACCAGTTTTCTGCCACTGTTTGCTTCCTAACCAATAAGTTGCTGCATATTGGTTGATTCCAGATTACATTTTAGCAGATTTATTTGTGTGACACACTGGTAGACAAACTTTTGACATAGACACAGTGACCTTCACATAATTATTTTCTTTGTGTTTCACAAATTTTTCTTCATTTTATAAGAAGATGTAGTGGTCTTTATTTTGAAAATTAGTGCCATTCAGTCATTGGTTTGATAAACTCAAAATTTATTAAAATGCGCTTGAAACCTGAAAGTGATAGTTTGCTGATTATTGAAACGCCCACATGTTTAATTGAAAAAAAAAAATCAGCACCCCTCCATTGTGTGATTGTTGAGCCAACCCCTCAAATCATATAGTATGTCTCTACAGTACAGCTGAGGCAGATCATGTGACCTACAGAAACAATACTGAAGCAGAAGCTATGAGAAGGCACTACATTGTCCAGCTACCTGTATCGAAAGGGGAAAATTTAAAATTTAAAAAGATCTGGGCAAAATGAAAATAATGCCTAAAGAAGAGAAAAAGAAAATGAAGATGGAGGAGGAGAAACCGAGTGTGCAGTATATGTCAATGTCCAGGAAACTTTTACTTGGGTTTAGGAATTTTTTTTTTGAAAAGGTGTGTTTAAGCCAATATTTTTTTTGTATCAAATGGTTCATGTAGGTCAGTGCTGTGAGTTGTCATTTTGTCTCCAGTGTTATAACCTGTCAGGGTGATGATTAGGATGCCTGCCTGTCTTGTCTTTGTTTTTTGCTTTTAAAAACACCGGTTTTCTACACAAACTTATTGATACATCTAGTAGTCGTAGTAGTAGTAGTAGTTGTAGTAGTAGTAGTAGTAGTAGCAGCAGCAGCAGCAGCAGCAGCAGCAGCAGCAGAGTAATCTCAAAACAAATAGATCTGAACAGTGATTTAATTCTTGTCTTGCAAAAAAAAATTTAGTGTCTCTATGGTAGTTGTGGTTTAAATACCCATGCATTGTTCCTTAAAAAAAAAACCATTGCTTTCATTCATCATAGTCATTGTTTACATGTGGCTTCAATCCATATAAAGTCTATAAACTTATATTTGATTAGGATAAAGCAGTTGAAAATATAAAATATTTTGGATCTGAATCTAAATAGCCTCCCTTTAAAAAAAGCAAGGTATGTGGCAAAATATCACACTCTGTGACTTTTTTTTATATGTGGTTTTCTTGAAAGAAATAAAAGAGAAAAAGACCTTTTTAATGTATTTCTCGTCAGATTTTATCTCATCTTTAAAAGTCTTTGTGCAGATTGTAGTCTTGGGTTACGTTGATAATTTTGTGAAATCAAAATGATAGTGTAATCTGGCAAATGTTTGGCTTCAGGGATGTAATTAAAAACTTTTCAAATCTATGAATATAGATTCTGCTCTTGTGCAGTCTAGTTTCCCTTACATTTCCTCCATTTTATGAGTTTTTTTAAATTTTTTTAAGTGTTCCATCGGAGGCCTGTTATGATTATTTTGTAATTGGACATACATATTTTGTGATGAACATGACTTATACTCCTCAGCATGATCAGCAAGTCAGTCGGTGGAAAATGATTGAAGATGTTTTAAGTGAGCAAATCACTAGTGTCTTTGAGTTGGAGGTGAGATGTGCCTTTTAGATGTTAGAACTGTGAGAAAAAAAAATTAATTTTTTTTAACATGATAACAGATTTTTTTCCTAAATAGTAAAAGCTGTGTTGGTTGTTCTCATTATTTTGTAAAGTTCAAGTAAGTTGAATCAAAAGTTTGATGCAAAAAGCTAAAGATAGTTATGTTTAAAACTAACAGCAACCATTACCTAGCAAGAGACGCATGAATAAACAAACTAAATAAATGTTTATATAATTTTTCCAGTAGCAGTTCAAATGATTTTCACTGTATTGTGATTATCAGGGCTTTAAAATAATCAATCTAATCTCTAACTTCTGATTTAACAAATGAATTAAAATATAGGTTCAAGAATATGCTATCTGAATAAACTGGATATATTATTATTCAAGTTATTTGTATTTATTTCATTACATGAGTCTTAAAATTTGAAATTTTAAAGGCTTGCTTTTTCTAATTATTCTATTCTTGTTTTCACAGGAGGCTGTTTTGTCTTACAATCAACATTATACTCATCGGTGGGATTTTAATTGTTTGAGACAGTTTTTTTGTCAGGTAAGCTCTTCAGAACTTAAGATACCTATGTAATTGGTGAAACAAGGATCAATGCCGGTGTAGCCAAATAAGCCTTTCTATAAATATTGTGATCAGGGTACCCATTCAGTCTTGAAATTGGGAAAAAGTCTTAAATTTTATTATTTATTCAACATCGCAAAAAAAATTTGTATTGGAAATTAAAATGGTCGGGACACCTATGTCTAGCAAGGATAGCCTTACCGAACTCTGCTTTTTTTTTCGCTCTGTAAAATTTTCCATGTTCTCAGGCTGGCAAGTCTCCCGTTCCCTTCATTTGTCCTCTTGTGGTTAGTCTTACTAATAAAAAGTTCCAAACCTGTGCACTAAATCATTTGCATCTTTAAATCATTTTTGGAGGACCCACTTGAAAGCTTTCTTATCGACTACCAAAGGGATGCTCCGATGTTCCTTTTCTTAACTCTGACCAAATGGTTATTGTCACAAGACCAGCAGAAAGAGTTTTCAAACCCGATGCGTTGGACATCTGTGATTTAAAAGACTTAAAATTGAATGGTGTTGGACCTTTGCTAGAAAGCATTCAAGTGATCTAGGTACTGGAGCTTCAGAGCTTTTGAAAAAAAAAAAAACCAAGTATTCTCCCAGAGAAAACCTTGACTTTAGAATGAAGTGCCAACTCTAGCCTCAATAACTGAGATATTATTGACGAAATCGCCAATCAAATAGTGAAATACACTCTATGCAAGACAGCACAGTTTAAAACCCTATTCTAATTTTTGAACAATCCAAGACAACACTGCAGCCTAGATGAAGTGCATTATATAGTACACTTATTCAAAACATTTGTTATGGATGCAAAAACAAAAGACAATATTAAACTTCTTTATTTTTCAGTGGAGAATGGTTCCCACTAATCAAAAATACCTGCTCTTCGTACGGATATCAACAGCACTGTATTTTTGCTTAAAGATCTGTGATGTTTATTTTGAGTTTTCTAGTTGACATGATCAGAATCCTTTTTTGTTCAATAATGTGATATTTTTGTCTTATGTATTTATTTTTTACATGAAAAAAAATAACTTATATCAATATTTTGTTTGCTACAATTTATTTCCTCGATTTTGTTTTCTAATTATACAAATAACTGGAATAAGTTTTTGTGACATACTGAAGTTGAATACATGTTAAATATTTATTTTATTTTTATCTTTATGGCTGATTTTCCAAATAAAATTAAATACAAAGTAATTGAGGCCTTATTTATTTTAAGTGGATAAGTTTAGTTTTGAAATTTACATTGATGAGCTATTATGTGCAAGATGCAGTTTTGATTAAGAAATACAAAAATCTTTAAAAATTTATACAAAATTTGAATAATGTCCTAGTAGGCAATACAATATCTCTCCCCTTAATTAAGTTTCTTTTCAAAATCATCGTTGAAAACACAAACGATCCAGTAAGCATATTGTTTATTTCATTACTCTCTTTTTTTTAGGATCTGAAGAGAAAAGATGAGTTTTTTACACACACTTTACCCTTCATCCAGAAACTAGCTCTGAGTCTACCCTCGCTTGTTACTCAGGTCAGTAAGGTATTTGAAGCAAAAAGTTTTAGAAAAATGTTTTACAGTTTACGATGAATTATATAATGTGGAAGCATAGAAATGTTACCAAAATTTCTCTTGACCTTTGGAGTATCAACATTTATATTTGCTTTTATGAAATCTTCAAATTACTTACTGAGAGATTAAATTCCTGTGCTGAAGTGAAATTTTAGATCAAATGCAGATAGTACAGATTTTATTTTTTGAAAGTTCATTGATATCTTGAAGATAATACTGGGGGGGAAAAAATTTAACTTTTTGTCATTTGCACACGGCACCGAAAAACTTTGATTTGTTCGTACTGACCACCCTAGCTTCACTGATGGATGGGCGGCAGATGATAAAATTGACATAATTTATTGCACTGTGAGTGTAGTCAGGCATAAATTGGAATGGGAGACGAATGTTAAGCGTGCTTATTGGATAACCACAGGGCATCAGAGCGTGACTGGGGGAAGGCCAGGTAACTTATACAAAAAGGGGAGCAACGATGTTAAAGATAAAAGCTGAAATCAAGCTGCATTAAAAATCTACCTTAAGCCAACAACTAGCTTGTCAACACTGGAATTGAATCTTTATTATAAAACGGAAAATTTGAATTTGCTATGGGTCTTTTTCTCTTTGAAAACGGATAAGAAGTAAGAATTTTAGAGATCATTTTCCACAGGTGTAATTTTTACTGAATCACACCTACTCATGAAAAGGAATATGCATATTTTAGGATGTTTGCAACGGTTAAGTCTGAAAAAGTTTAAATTGTATTTTTTAAGAGGTATAGATGAATAAAGTTGTGAAAAAAAAATGGAATCACACTAATAAATAAAAAAAGTTATGCTAAATTAAAGATAGTAGGTATTTTTTTGCAACCTAAGATATGAAAATTTTTTAACTCCATTTCAACAAGCTCTTTAAAATCCTTTGATTTTCTGTCAACTCAAACTCCCAAACAATAGAAATGAATGATTTCCTTGCTCATTCTCTAATGTCAGTCATTGACTGTGTTACCTGTTTAATTTTTTGGTAGGTAACCAAAGGGAATGCTTCACACAGGTATTTGAAGCAACCACCGTCTGTGTCAGGGCTTTCACAAACTGTTCATAAGGCTCAGCTTAACCTGAGGTGGCAGAAACAGTTTTTTCACATTCATTGATTTTTTTTTCATCTACAGTCAGGCTCTCTCTTACGGGCTATTCCTTTTGAATACAGTGTCTGTCTGTAGCCTTGCTGTCCCAGAGGCAAATAAAGCAAAGAAATATTGAGAATCTGTCTTGCTGATCTAGCAAGAAATTCATCATTTTGAGATCAACTCACATGGTCTATTCGTGTTCATCATGTTTAAGAAATTCACAAACATTTTTTTTTTCTATATGCTCATACATCTCTTTCAACTTATGAACAGAGTGTCCCTTGAGCTTATGTATAGCATCAAATATTTTGCCAATGTGCAACCAAACACCCTACAGATTAACCTTTGAGTTAACAAGAAAGAGACACCATACTTTGAGATCATAAAGAGAGATAATTCAGCTATTCAAGAACTGAGAGTAAACACAACCTATATTTGCTGAATTTCAGGCTATTTTGCTTATGAATTTTATGACACTGGACAAAATCATAGAAACATTAGATTTAAATTACCTTTTAAAAATATGTTTGTTTAAATTATCACGGCAGTAAATATTTTTGCTTTGAAAGTATTTGAAACGTTTATATAAGAAAAATTCTAAAAAATTTGAAATTCTTTAGATTTATCTTTTTACAAATAATTCTCATGATTATCATTCTTTTTTGAGTATTAACCTTTTGCACCTAAATTACTATAAGCGTAGCATCAAAACTAGACCTGATTTATTAAAATGGAAGCTATTTTTGAAGTCTGTGACCTTTAATCTACCAGAATCAAGTGTCAAAACTCACGCAGCTGATAGTGTAATGATTAAGCAGCAGCTCAAATTTTTTTAATGCTTGGCCCTGTTCACCTGTCTCTATGTGTCTCTGCAGCTTTTCTCTCCTTATAATAATTATTAAAATTATTGTTAAAGAAAATATATGGTTAGTACAAAAAGGAGGAAACAAAACAAAAGGTCAAAGAGGCATGAGAAAATGACTTTAAAACTAGAAATAATGAAAACAAGTACATATATTATTGTATCAAAGTAAGACAGAATAATAAGAGTCAAGTGGATAACCAAGAAAGATAGCATCTTGCTGAATTTTACCTAAATAGTCCCTTAGCAATTTTTTGTATAAATCCATAATACTAATTGGGTGTGCACTACATACTATTAAGCAAGCGTTTGATTTAAAAACATGCCACAGAAACTTTAAACTTCAGTGTGGCCAGGTCTAGCTGTCTCCAAAACTCCAATGTTCACAGAATCTGCTTAATCATCCCAACTATGATGCAAGTCTTGCCTTTTTTTAAAACTTCTCTCTTTGTTTCAACTTTCAGCCCTTACCGTTTCTTAAGCAAGGGCATGAATCAAAGTTGACTATTAGTCAACAGCAGGCTGCATGTCTTCTGGCTAATGCCTTCTTCTGTACCTTTCCGAAGCGGAATGCACGCATGAAATATGCCATCCTTCCTGACATTAACTTCAGCAAGTGAGTCTCTACGTGACATATATAAACAGGATAATTCGATGAACCTCAGTCATTTTATTCCATATAGTAACATCCTCTATATTCTTTGACATAACAGCAAATTATTGGAAAAGACTACTGATTTTAATACTGAGAAAAGAAATTTTTTTAAGAAGCTTGGACAGTGCTCAATTTTTTTAATAAAAATATTTATAAAGGTTATAAAGTAAAAAAAAAGAAATTGTTGATGAAATTTTTGGATCAGTATAAGGATTTGAAAAAACAAGAAACCAAGCAAACAATAATCCTGTGTATGGCTTATATTTTATGCATTCTATTTCTGTGCCAGCCTTTACAGGGGAGGTCCAGATGATTCAATGCGTAAGATTGAGAAGCTGAAGTGTATTGTCAACTACTTTAACAGGATCCACAAAAAAAGTGAGTGTTATGGCAACAAAGTGTTTGTAGGTGTAAAATAAGGGACACAGAATTTTTATTTTCAGTCCTAAATATAAATAATAATAGGCTACTTGAAAAATTTGATGTGGTCATAATAGACAATAAATCCAATACACTTTGATAAGTTTAATTTTACATTTTTTTTAAGTTTTCTAAATTTTGTCTAATTTAAGGTCTCTTAAGAAATTTCCTTTTACTCAAAGTGAAACATTTTCACTTCTGATAACTCAAAAGCTGTGATTATTATTTGTCTCTAAAACATTGATTGTCACAGGAAAAAATGTCCTATTTTTATTTAACTCAAACAGAAATAATCTTGCTTTTGATAACTTAATGGCTACAAACCCATTTACCTTTTAAAAGTTGATTTGCTTGTAAGTTTTTATGCCGATGCACACAGCATAATGTTTACTCCATGCAGGAAAGTTAGTGGTGGAAACTTATCGGGTAATGAAGTCTGTGATAGTTTCAATTCCCTACTGTCTATGTAAGATCCAAGTAATGTTGATATAGAAGCGATGGTTGAGACTCTGTTGTTTGCTTGCTGACGAGATAATGGATCTAGGGGTAAATTTTGCATTCCGCTGCAATCAATGGCTTTAATAGATATATTGAGCCAGGATCTAGATCAAGCGTTTGGATAAGGGACTTAAGGGAAGAAATGGGAATGAAGAGGTTTTATTTTAACACTTAGTATATGCTTACAACTGGAATACTTTTTTTCCACGTCTGGATCTATAATTTTACTTCATTGAAGAAAAAAAAAATGGGCAATTTCATAATGCATTCTTTTATTTTGAATTTTCTTAAGACTAGAACTTTTTTCCCCAACAACTTTTAAAAAAGTGAACATAGGTGTGTGTGCCTGGGAAAAGGGCCCATATGTCGGCAGATATGGATTCTGAGATAATTGAATTTTAGATTGCCTGGATCATGCTGAACATTTTGCTTTTTAAATTTTTCAGATATCTTGATTAGTTCCTGAGATATGGAATTTTTCGTATGAAAAAGTACGAAAACATAGTTTTGAGAAAAACGGCTTTAAAGTTTCAACACTTTTATTTTACAAAAATAAACATGAAAATGGGAATTAAAACCTTTCCAAAGATAAATACCATTAACTAATCATACAGAGGCATGAATCACAGTAATATTAAGTTAAATAAAGTAGCATTTTCAATAGTGAGAGAGAAAAAAAGCTTTTTTTTCTGAGAGCTATAGAGAGGAAGTAATTGTGGAAAATGGTAAATTGTCATTATTGTGGAAAGAATAATCTTGACACTTCAAAACTATTTTGCAACAAAGAAACTGACTCTTTGAAGAAAGAAAAGCAATATCACATGGTATAAAATCATGAAATTGAAGTTTTAAGAGAAATTCTGAATAGAATTAAAGATTAGTTGATGTATGTAGGCGTGATCTGTTTCAAAGTTAAGGTCACCCAAAAAATAGGTAAGTTGTAGGAAGATGACATTTTTTAAAAAATAATAGGCACCCAATGGTATATATCTCTTGTGTAAAATTGGTTTACACTTTTTTTGTAAGTTCAAGTCATTTTATGTTATAAAAACTAAAGTCTCATACAATCATAAAAAAAAATTTTGTAAAGGCAGGGCCTGATTAATAGCTCAAAAGATGACTGGGCTATTAAATTGAAGAAAAAATACTAGAATAGTATTTGCACAGGCCACACACTTACAAAATACACTTGCATAAACAACATGTTGCATCAGTACAAAAAAAAAAGAAATTAAATTTATCTGTTAAGCAAAATTAAATATGAACTTTTTTTAAGAGCCAAAGGGTAACTCTTCCAAGAGAAGGATAAACACAGCTGATAAGTTTTCATAATTCACAAACATTATTGTAAAGGGATCTTTCTTTGGCTGCCTGATCAAGATGAATTATCATTTCCTGGGCTGCTAAAGATTTTAGAGAATCAGGCTGGTTCACACTTCGCTGCATTTGAATAGATCTTTGCTGACAGTACCAACATAGATCAGTGGCTGGTTTCTGATTTTTGATGAAAGGAAGCAGATCATGCCAAATTCTTAAAAAAAACTCTTCAGAGATATCTTTTTTTGTCCACATTCATCCACAGTCTCTGCATTCTTCCCATACACAAAACGATAAGAACATTCAGTAGGCAAAAGTTTGCAATCAGACTTCCAAACATACGGTGTGCGGCCTGGCAGGATAATCGCATTAGCTTCAGCAAAATTTTCTTTATATTGCTTGAATAAATTTTTTAGTTTTTTCTCTCCAATGCTGTGCAGATGCAAAAAAAAATTACGACAAATCTCAAAACCTTTATGTCTGTAAATCAAGCGCTGCCTTTCTCTCACACTCTGCTTTTTTTGTCTCACTGTTTCCTCACTCATATGCACACAACTCTCAATCTTCGCCAACAAGACCAGGTCCAACTCTTTTCTCGTTTTGCCAATGTACTGCAAGCGGCACCTTGAAACTTCCACGTCATCAAAGAATGTGTGACAGGGCTGACCATTGTTCCGCTTGCAGTAACATGGTGAAACTTGTACCTCTAAGGCTGGTTGGAATTGGGGGTTGTTCGGGGCTGGTAGCAGTATCGAGAGGTGCTCAATAATGTTATGATCTTCAGAGGGATCATCTGGAGTGGAAAAGAAAAAGAGAAAAAAGAACAAAAAAGAATTAGAACAATGCACAATAAAATTTTATCAAGTATTATGTAGGTCTAAAGGTGTAAAGGTTTTGAAACAAGAACCTAGATCTAGATCCAGACCTTCATCTAGACTTAGATCCAAACCCTAGCCTTACTCATTGAAAATTTAGACATAAAGAATAGTTACTTGTTTATCATTCATTTCAATGAGCTAAATGTAACTAATTTTGCCTACCTGTAGACTCATCAGAAGGAATTGGCTGTAAATCTGTCTGTGTGAGTATAGGTGGGGTCTCCTCATCCTCAGACTCGGATGATAAGTCTAGACCTAGATCTAGATCTAGCTCTACTTCTTGAGCATCATCGTCCTCTGGGTCATCCAAAAAGTATGAGTTGATGACTTCACGAAGGGCATGATCTTCAACAACATTGATGAGGCCAAGTTGAGTGGCGGTGTTGAGAAGACGATCAATCTGCTCCTCTCTTGGAGTGTCATCACTAGGACGCTGCATCTTGACAACCAACCCGGAAATGAAAATTTTCAGCTACCTAGCTATGAATTTTGGCTTTTATTTTAATTTAAAAACTGCTTCAACCAATATAAAGATAAAATTTACAAACTAGAAGTTCTGGAGCGTCCATATCAAGAAGGTATTAAAATTTTGAGCCAATTTTGATAGTTTAGACTGGGGTTCAAATGAGGGGTATCTGGTAATTTTTATGTCTGCTAGCAGTCTAAGATGCGTAAGTAGTCCCGTTGGAATGTAAACATCCTGATTCATGCGCACTAAGTGTCAACTTGTAGGGGAAATAACTACGAAAAATTTGATACCAAACATGATAGGGTTAGTATTCATCTAATGGCCATCATCGGCGAATAAAGAGGTGGTGTCATTTTGTTATTTTTAGCACAAATTTTAGGATTTTATTGATGCATAGACCTTACAAAACCATGAATTTTAGGTCTTTAAATATGAAATTGGGCACTAATCTTTTGGAATCTGGTTTAGAAATGGTTAAACTTTCATATTATGATGAAACTACATTTTTGACCTCCAACACCCTATTCACCTTTATTGACTGATATCTAGAAATCGACCCCGCCGACATATGGGCCCTTTTCTCAGGCACACACACTATTTAGTTTCATGCCACAAAACTGATCAAAGGCTTTTTAAGATGGACCTGCCTAAGATTAAAGCAACGAAACAAACTAAAAACTGGTACTGTCCTCAAGCATTTTAAGTAATATCTTATTTGTTTTCTCGTTTTATTTTTTTGGGAAAAAAATTAGCAGAACTTTAATGAAAACTTTAAGGATAACTAGCTCAAGCAAAATTGTAAAACAATAGAATTCAAAATCAGCAACTCATATCCCCAGTTAGAAGCGACAGATAAAAATGAGAAAAAAAATTTATGCTTTTAACATTTACCCTTTTCTTTCAACCACAAAGAATAGCACATTCAGCTTTAATAAAGGCAAATTCTTCAATATCATAGCACTAGAATAGTGTATAAGGCTCCTTTTTCAAAACTTTGATTGTGAGAAATTCAAAACGGTTTGAATAGTTATAATCATGTTTTTATTTAAACTTAGTGCCCACTGGCATCATAACCTTCACCCGCCATGTGCTGCACCAAGATTTAGTACCCAAATGGGATGAGTCTACAGTCAAGCTAACAGATCTGTATGTTTCATCTGAGGGTAATATTGAGGATGATGGTGCAGGAATGCTGCAGGTGAGCAAATAACCAATCACGTATTGGTAAGTCTAGAATTTTCATATAATAATTGAATGAAGCTTTTTTGTTTATAAATGTGAGATGATTTAACATGATCGTCTGTTCTGTTGATAACAGTTTTTCTTTCCAAGCAAATTGAAAGGAAATAAGCAGCATATATCTGACTTGAAATTTTTTTTTCATGACGTTTTCAAAAGTGAGTGGAAAGTGCAATTTTCGCTTGATTTATTTCAGGGCATGGATAGAAAAAGAATTGTTTATTTCCCGCTTTTCAAATTTTTAAACTAGTCTTTCTGTAAGGGAATGTGTATCTAAGTATTGGTTCTTGCAGTATGTAGAGAGTAAATTTGTTTTCTTCATTCATAATGGAGAAAAATAAATCTGAGTCGAACTTTACGGATAACTAGCTCAAGCAAAATTCTAGAAATCAAAACCAGCAAGTCATATTCCCAGCAGTGCTTTCACAAAATTAACCTCAAGATGTTTGCTCTTTCTGCTTTCTTTATACTTTATTAGCTGAAACTTCTTTTCTTTTTCTGTTTTTTTTTAAGACTGCACACTAATCATGAAACACACCAGGGTAATTACATCATGCAGGCCTTTGTAAAAACTACATTAGAATGAATTAATTTACTAATTGTTAATATTCTACAACTGCTCTGATCCTACTTAAATTTTAGGTCATTTGTTTAAAAAATGTACTCAAATTTAGTCTACAATGTTTCCATTTTAAGCAGTTGTCAGGCTGAAAAACCCAGCCTAATAAAATTTTCATTCCTATAACATTGGTCAGTACTGCTTGTACAGTTTGATTGTAGTTATTGATTCTTAATCATACAGTGCCTTGCCTTGTCAAAATGTAATAAAAATTAGCTGGCTTACCTTGTAACTTTTACCATTTAGTAGATATACTAATATTGCACCCTTACTAGCACTGTTAACACTTTTGCATATGCTTTAATTTGATTCCTAGGCTGACTTTGCAAACAAGTATGTCGGTGGAGGTGTGTTGGGTCGTGGTTTAGTTCAGGAAGAGATTCGCTTTGCTATCTGCCCTGAGATGATTCTGTCTCGACTTTTCACTCCAGTGTTGCAAGACCATGAAGTGCTTATAATGACAGGTAAAGGATAAAATGTCTTTAGAGGGAAAAATAGCCTAGCTTCAATTCAGATGTAGTCTTCACTTAGCTTTTTCCTCAAAACCAAAAACTGGATCCTCTGAGAAGAGAGAAAAAACCTGGAAATGTTTGTTCGGGAAGGGAGACAATGTTACATCATATTGGTTACCAAGATAGTGACTGGTGTCATACGGGTGAATTTTCTAAATGCTTAATGTAAGGGGAAACTGGATATCACTGAGTGTGGGCCGTCTCAATGGCTCCTCTTTTTATTGCTTTAAAGTTGCTGACACTACAGTTATACTTTTGTACAGGATGTGAACGTTTCAATGACTACAAGGGATACTCTGACACCTTCCAGTTCACTGGAGACTACGTTGATGAAACTCCCAGGTAAGTTAATGTTTTTTTTAATATAAATTATAGTTGTTGAATGAACTAAGTTCGCATTTTTTTTTTGTTCATTTTATTTTAAGATATAAATTCAACTTTTTTGAAAGATTTATCTTCAAAATACATGATTTAAACTTGATGAGGGCAGTATTGGTTTCTTTAGATGAAACTTAAAATTTTGCTTTTTTCAAGCACAGTGCCACAGAAAACTTCAATCAGAGGGTCTTTGCAATCTGAAATTAAGAGAATGAAAATTATTTCAAATTAGAAAATCTACAAACATTGAATTGAATTGAAGTTTATTGAGAAAAAAATGACTGAAGGAATTATCAAACTAATGAAAGCCTTAATATTTCAGAGACACCTGGGGAAGGAAAAATACAGAGGTTGTTGCAATGGATGCATTGTTTTTTCGTGATCCTGAAACTCAGTATGAGAAGAGCAAGATTCTCCGAGAAGTCAATAAGGTACAGTACAATGCTTATAAACCCAAAAATAAAATAAAATTCAGATTACATAGCGAAACCAAAATAATTTTTTATTTCCATATCCATAGTTAATCCAAAATATGTTTCAACCATAAACATTTTTGTAGTCCCTAGAATGAATCTCAACTTTTTTTCCATTTTTTTTAAATTATTATTACTTATCCTTGATAAAGTGTTCAAAAAAAAATATCGTGACATTTCCATTTATTTTCATAATTTATGCATTTGTGATTTTAATTATCTTTTAAATTAGCCTTTCCAAAGTTACTAATCACAGTGTTCCCATAGTATACTTTACTGTTCTCCAATTCCCCTTTCTTTTGCAGTTTATCATCATCCTAACTCAAACATTTTATTAAAATGGTTAAACATCTAGCTCCAAGAATTATGCCTTCTGGCTCTAGTTATCTATTACTTTTTCTTATTTTAAAGCTTGTTGCTTGCTTCTGTTTAGATATAGATGTTTGATGTGCTCAGGTCTTCTGTGTTTGGTTTCAGGCTTATTGTGCTTTTCAAGGAACTGAATTTTCTTCTTACCTGCCAGCTGTCTGCACTGGCAACTGGGGTTGTGGTGCTTTCAGAGGAGATAAACATCTCAAAGGTGAAGAAAATGAGAAATGTAGATGATTGCATATGGATTGTGAAAACCGTTTTTAGTGTAAATTGAAAGCATCCTACACCAAGTATATAAATAATAAGCACTGCAAAGTCAAGCTATAAAGGGTTAAATAAGAATCTCAGAAATCCTTTACTGAGAGGAATCAAATGATGTAATTAAACTGAAAATCCCAAAAATATTGAACAATATAATGTTTTAGACAAGCAGTCCATTCTGATTTTTTATTTGAAATTTGTCATTCCCAATTATTCTAATTTTGATGGATTCTGATTTTTTTTTTCAAACTCTGTTTTCGGCCCAAGGAAAAAAATTTAAGCATGACAATATCATTGAATAGCCTGATACAGTGAGCATAGCAATTTTTTTTTTCATGGAATCCAGTCTATAATTCCATTCTTGCCGCAGGCCTATACATGGGCAATGCTTATGTTATATAGACAAAGCCTATACTAAGCTAGAGGCAAATGGGTATATTACCTAAGTCGAAATACAATTTTTTTCACCTAAATCTACTATGGTAAGTTTAATTACTTTAATGTTTCAAATAGTTCACCTAAAAGAAAAAGAGTTTCTGAAAATACTGCTGCTTGAAGTGTGGCAAGTAGACAGAAACTTTAGACACTCCACTTTATGGAATTGATAAACTTGCAGCAATAAGTCAAAGAAGAGACCTAATCTGAAAGTGATAAACACATTGGCACGTCGATATTATTATTTCAGTCCCAAAATAGCCCTGATCTGGACTCAAGCAGGTCCTGAAAGGCAAGTAACAAGTCGAGATGTAGACTTAGTACATCAAGCAGCCATGAAGCAGTGGCCTGATCAATGGTTTCCACACCCATTTGGGGTGACAAATCTTACAAAATATACAGGTCCCAAAGTAGTTATACAAGAATTGTCCCTTCCCAGAGACTATTTTGATGTTTTCTTTCTCTCACAATTTAGAGTTATTTCTCTTTCCCTGGTAGGACTAGGTTATTTTGAACTTAGTTCCCTAAGTAGATAAGATTTAATAACCTTGACAAATAGGTCAGATAATCATAATTGTGATAAAAATAATGAATGATGACGGCTATTTCCTATTGATTCTAACATCAATTGGAAGCCAATAAACATTTCAAAACATAGGAAGTAATGTTGCCACTTTTTGAAGTGAACATTGTTGGAGTAAGTATATTTGGCTTCAGGGATGTAATCTAGACCCAGATTGGGCTTGAAACACCCAGAAAGTAAGAAAGTTCTTGATTAGGACCAATCGCGTACAAAACATTTGCACAGATTGAAATTAACTGTTGAGTTGAAAACTTTCTTAATCGTTTCTAAATTCATAACTATTTCTTTATAAAAATCTATAATACAAGCACCAGAAAAATCAGTTTAAAACTATTTTGCTGCAAGCAAATCAGTTTCAAGTTATTGATTAGAAAACAAAGAAAAAAAAAATATATTAGAACAAAATCAGAGTGATAAATGTATGTTCCTTTGGGTGCTAGTATTACACAAACATCTTTTGCATTGCTCACTTTAAGTCTGGAAGGTAAATTTTGCTATGTCTTTGTGTATTATGGCCCTTGTTTTTTTTAGCACTTGGGCCCTGGATTTGCATTGAGGACAGTTGAATATTAACAGGGTTTAGAGACTTCCTGTTTTTTTTTTTTTGCTTCTTCTGTGCAATTCCAAGCATTGCGGGGATACCTGATTTGTTGTATTTTCCTTACTTTTAGTAATTCAAATAGCGGGCTGAAGGCGGATACCTCCAAACAAGCGGATCTGTCATTCCCAACTCGTTTTATGTAAAAACTTGTCTCCAAACCCCAGGGCTTATCGGATCTCAAAATCTTGATGCTAGATCTAGATCTAGACTCTATGCCTGCTGTCACTCATTTCTTTCTAGCTAGAAGTACAGTGTCTAAATTCGACGTTCAAATGCAATGAACATTGCTTGTTCCTGAATAATCTGTAACCTAGAAAAGGGATGTCAGTCAAGGCAGAGCTAGGAAGAATCGCACTAGAAAACTGGACAAAGAATTGGGCGCACTATTGTCAGTCCAACATTCTCCCCTTTGAAGTCTTAACGATTGATACACCTAGCTTCTAGCATAGGCGGAGACAGACAACTGGTGCAGGCTTCATCGGACTAAACTGCAGGAGAGGGGGCGTCTCTCTCTCTGGTGACTTGGGATAAAATCTTGGCTGCCTGTCCACGAATTGTTTCTACTCAGTGAAAGGGAGAGGAAAGGCATGTTTGTTTGAAGAATAACAACAGCTGTGTAGAGCACTTGATTGAAATTTAAGATCTGCAAATGGGATGAAAGTCACAGTCTGTCAAATTTCTTAAGAGGCAAACATTTTCTTTCTCTAATTGAGGACTGGTTATTCGATGAAAACGTGATATAACTTAGAACTAGTTCGACGAAAATGTAGAAATAAGAAGGGAGTGAAGAGAGAATCAGAAGGGGAAAATGGATGAGTTTGAGGAATTTGTGTTTTCGATGGATCCATACATCTAATCATGTTCCACTGTAGCTTCACAGAACTTTAACAACATTAAATTTGGTAAAGTAAAAAGCAAGCTATTCATTTTTGGAGACTTATTTTTTTTAAAACAAACTCTTACTTTATCTGCACTCTAATTAAGACAAGGACAAATATGTGGAAGGGAATAATAAATGCAAAAAATGATCAATGCCAAAAAAGTAATGCTTTTAATGCTTTTATCTTTGTCTCATATCTTATTAAATTCTGATATGGTTGAAGAGATAATTTTAAAGACTTAGTCAATATGACTCCAATGGGTAGGATTTAATTTTTCTCTTTCGTTGATTAGGAGTTGATTTTTATGAACAAAACATGTACTATCCACCCAGCCCTGATACAACTCATGGCAGCTTCTGTGGCTGGCAGACAGGTGTGTTACTTCACTTTTGATGATAAGACTCTGGAATCACAGCTCCGCAGAGTGCATGGAATGTTACGTAAACTAAACATCACTGTCAGTAAGTGGAACTTCATCGAACTTATTTTAGATCTCAGTGCAAAAAATTTCAGATCTTATGTGTGAGGAATGCTGCTTTTGTTGTTGTTTTTCTTGTATATTTTAAAAATAGCTGTGTGCATTTGCTTCTTAGTAGAGTATTTAATTTTTCTTTTCTTTTAAAATCATAGTTGAAATTGCCAATATAGAGATACACTTTTAATTAGTTAAGTGGGTTTTTTATGATTAAAAAAGAAAGTGTAAAATTTGAGCCCATTAAAAAAGAACAGTCTAGACTAACAGGCTAGATTCAGACTCAAGAGAAAGAGCCTGGCCCATGGAAATATTCATAAGATTCCTTTACAAAAAAAAAGGGTATATTAAATGTCAAATCCTGGGTTTAAATGGCTGTTAAGAGGCTCAAAGATATTTGTCTAGATTAGGATCTCTAGCTTGACATGAAAGTAGATTGAATGATATCACAGCTTGGTTACCATCACAACTCACTAATTTTTTTTTGTTATCATGGGCATTAACTCCAGTATTGAAGAATTTGAAATAAAAAATGACTAATAATTGCTGTAGTATGCCACACTTAAAAAAGTGTTTGACCTTAGTTAAAAAGAGCCAACATATACTTTTCAGTAGTGGCATTACTTAATCTAAGCCCCACACCTCAAGGATTTGTTATGGGTAACCAGTGTGTAAAAATCTATTTCTAAATAACCTGACTGTTTCTTTTGGTTTACAAGAGATGGTAACCATACATATATGTATCTGCCATGCACAACCCAATCAATGAGGTGGATATGAAATCTTCTAATGAAAAAAAACCAAACATCCTTTTAAAAGTAGATTTTAAAAAAATCATCTGAGAGATTATGACATTGCCATGCAATGGTTACTTTTGAAAAATTCAGAAAAATGTTGTTTTCTAAATATCAATAAATGTGAACCTGATATTAAGGCAATATAAATTCTGTGAGTGAAATATTTGACCTGATAACTGTAAGAAGTGTAGACAGCAAGCATATTTGCCAATTCAAATGAACAGGTGGCAAAGACAAAATTAAAAAATATAACACTTATTATTCTCTATAACCATAGCAAACTTTAGAACAATGAACTCATGGAGAAGACTACTGCAATAAAGGAAAGCAAATTTTAAAACAACAGATATATCTCCTTCATAGGCATACCACTATATGGAAGAAAAGCTGACTTTAAAACAAGAATAGATATATCTCCTTCAGAGCCACTCATAGTACAGTTTTAAAATATTCAGAACATTGAGACATTGGAATTCTTCTCTCACTAAAATGGAGAGGTCTCAAGCAAAAAAGTAAACTAAATTTTGGTGCAATCTTTTTTGTACCCCCCTTTTCAGTTAATCTCTCTACGCAAACCATATTGTGGTGCTAATAACCAATTAAAGATGCAATGTAGTACTCGACCTGATGTAGTGAAAAAATTATATCCAATACGAAGTAAAAACGTGCAACTGCTCATACAATATTATGTGAAAAAAATTTTGAGGCCTCAGATTTTTAAAAATTACCCTGGATTGCTAAAGCTTATAATTTTCTAGATCTAGTCACAATCTGTTTAACTCATGCAATACAAAGTAAGAGTGGCAAGTTAATAAAATGGCTGAACTTGAATGATTCTATGGTGCTTTGTTGACAATTAGTAGGTATGATCTTCTTTTTCCCCTGTGTTCCTGGGATATGGTCAGTATCATAGATATAAAATAGCATGGAAGTACAGAAGCGGTGTTTACATTTGCAACGGCTGCTCTGGAAGAAAAGATGATTTTGACGGTTGTTCTTAAAATACTGAAAGTCAAATAACTACTACTTTCCTGCACAGAATGGCATGTTTTTCATGACATATGTCTGTACACTGGAGTAGGTCGAATTTCATTCAATTAAATTTGTTTTTACTTTTTAGGTCCATTAAACTAAGTTAACATGTTTTTATATATTCATATTTATCATATGACAATAATTCGTTTTAGAGGAGAACAATCTTTTAAATGTTATTCAGCTCATCATAACAAATTTGGCTATAGATTTGATGAATTAATTACAAACAGAATATTATGAACTTTCAAGAGCATTTTTTAGCCTAAATTCATAACTTTTCTTTAATTTTTTTGTACCATGTGGGAACCTGATCTTGGAAGATAAAAAGTCTGTGAACTTCGTCACTGTACATTGAGTGGTTTTGGAGGAGGCAGCGTAGAAAGGAACTAAAGTTGCCTTTCATAATATAGAAGACAGTTTAAGTCCAAATTTAATGTTACAGGGCTTGACTAGGAGGTCTTGAATAGTTTGAATTGAGAAACTCTTTTCAAAATTAAATATAAGGTTCATGTTTGCTTACAAAAGTGAGGAATTTATTGCAGGATGTTTGGGTTTTTTTTTTTAAACAAACTTGGGAAGCATATGTCAAAAAAGTTTTTTTGAAATTTTTCTAAAAGAGGATTTTGAATAACGTAAAAAAAGAATAAAAGGACAGGTATTTAGAGATAGAAAAATAAGCTAATAAGTAAAGCAATTGCAAGTAAATGAGAAAATATTAATAACAACAAAAAAGTTGTTCTTCCTCTTTGTTTGTTTTGAGATACTGCAATATATGAAAAACCAATTCCATTAATGGCTTTTTGTATTAAATATATAAAAAAAAAAAAATTCCAAATGAAATCAAGTGCACTTGCTTGGTCTAACTTGTAACTTTTTTAGATTGTTCAATCAAAGTCCATAAATAGTTTTTAAGTTTGACTTGTCCAAAAGCAACCATTTACTACAGATTTCCTGATAATGTTTTATATCAAAGTGGTTTCACTTAATGCGACAAACATAATTAAAACCCTGAGGAAGTGAGTTGTTTTTCAACCTTATCAGAAGATCATGAAATGCTGAAGCTGTTAAAGACGATATTAGATGCATTCGACTGTCAATGTCATGACTTCAGAATCACCGAAAACTTAATACATGAGATTTGTTATTTACAACTTACTTTTATTTACAACTTACTTTTTTTTATTTTGCCTTTTTTGGGCTGTATACTGTACTTTTTTCTGAAGTTCATAAGATATGTGTTTCCTTTAATGCAATTTATTAATCTGTATTCACCAGTACCAATATCTTCAGTGTAGAAGTGTATTCATGTACTTATGATCATTGTTTTTTGTTTTTTTTTTATAGTGTGATATATGATCTTAGAGAGATTTTAGAGAAACACATACACACATTTTATATTATTTTCATCGCACAAACAGTCCACATTGTTACCTTCCCAGCGTTAGCATCCACTTTTTAACATTTACTTTTGCAGAGGAATTGTTCAAGCTCATCCTTGATTACAGTAGCAAAGTATTGAGAAAGAGACATCACTATTGGGAAACCAATGAGACACTCTTTGAGTTTATTGCCTCTGCTCTGGGAGAGTCACTTGGAGATACCCCCAGACAGGCACATGGCTACAATGAAGATGATTTTGAAACCCAGGAATTTTACGATGCTGAGGAAGAGTTTACACCTGACTCTCCTTGAAACATGCCAGACTCCATCAACAAAGTTTCAATAATTTCAGAATTATCTGTGATATTTTTTGAGGGCCCTTGCCAGTCTAAGCATTTGAGCTTGAGAAATTTATTGTAAATCTTAATATGAAAAAAGTACTGTTTTTATTTTGTAGTATGTAATATCGCACATTGTTCCATAATCCTAGTTTTTCATCCCCTAAGTTTACTTCAAAAAGAGTATGTTTTAAAAATTCCAATAGTTTCTGCGAAGAATTTCAATTCGCACCTGAAACCATAGGAAAATGATCTCTAGGCCTTGAATGAGACATAGAGACATACATTGTTGAGATCAGCATCAACTGTTGTGATCAGTGCATATGTATAAGCAAGAAGTGTTACATGCTGTAACCTGGGATCAACTTTTTTTGGTTTGTCGCTTTTTTTTTGTTTATTTGTTGTTGTTTTTTTTGGGAGGGGGGGGGGGAGGGAAGTTAGTTGCTTGAGGGAACAAAATTTTGCTGGCAGCAAAATGTACATGAATTTGTCTGATTCAGGACTTCAAATAAGAGATCTCAGAGCGCTATGTCTATATAGAGCGATGACATTTAGCACATACCCTTCTGTGCTAATGCCTCAACTAAGTGGGCAGTCTCAGACATGAGCTACCTTTAAGAAGTGACAATGATCCCTCCAATAAAGTGAGCATCACTGTAAAACCTAGCCCGTTTGGATATTGAAATACATTATAAATTAAATTCCAAGATATTTATTACCTGTATGATCTTTATTCCTGGCTTAAGTTCTCAATTAAGGTACTGGATTATGTTTATGATTTGATTTACTAATTTAGCTGATCATTTTCTTTCTTATTTCACCAATTAAACAATATTTTTTATATTTGTTTTTTCAATGCTTTTAAAATCTATAGACCAAAGTAAACTCTTGCTATCCAATCATTATATTATTTCATAATTAACATTGTGATGTGTGTGTGTGTGTGTGTGTGAGAGAGAGAGAGAGAGAGAGAGAGAGAGAGAGAGAGAAGGAGGAGATGGTGTTAAGGCAAAGTTCAATAAACCAAGCCTAGATTTTAATTCAATTTTTTTTTTCACTATCAATTTGTCTAGGCCATGAAAAAAAAAACCGAAAACAAACAAAATGGCTGTAGGAGTTCATTGAGTATGGACTAATGTAGAGAAGGTTTATATAATAGAATGTCACTGCTTTATACTCATAAATTATAAAACACTAAGTTGCTTATTAAAACAGGTGAAAAATAGTAAAAAATAAAGATACAACAAACTAAGATATTATTCATTGCAAAATTTTCAACTGATGAAAATAAAGTGAAAATAATTACAAAAAGGCTTCAAACTTGATTGTGTGCAAGTATATATCTTAAAACACACATAGCAATATTATCTTGTAGAGTTTCTCTTGCCCAAAGTTCCATTTGTGAGCTCCTCATTTTAATTTCTCAGGCAAGTGGAATACTAAAGCCAAAAATATCACCAGATGAACAGTGGTAAGTTTTCCAGCTCCTCCTTTCCTTTAAGTCAGTGATACTGCAGTAAACTGTTAGGGCCTAGACCTAACTTGGTCCCCTTTCTCTAAGTTCTAGTGAGCACATCTGACTAGTGGTGATTGGGCAAGTGAGCTTGTATAAGATACTGAATTGCCTTTGACAGATGATGAAAACCCACAGATCCAAAGAGCACAGTTAAGTAGGCACTTGGCAACTTGCTTGCTCTTTCTCGTCAATATTGTAGCTGAAGTGAAATGGAAATTGAGTATCATAGGAGAAGTGGTCAATTCGTATCTTGTGAGAGAAACCCAGCTCTACTTTCCAGAGTAACTTGTAAAAGTTATTTGTCTCTATATAGAATGGATTGATCGCGAATATAGAAAAATATATTATGCTGATTATTGCAGTCATCTGAATCATTAAATGCAACAATTAATTATTCATAGTGACTGGTTTTGAGTTACAAAAATTTATGAACGTCCTATTTGTTATGTTATGGAGCATTATTACGAAATCTTTGCTTCAGATTTCCCAAGTGTTTGTTCTTCTCTGTAAGTAGCGACTCAGTTTCAGCAGGACTCCAGTACTTACTAGAACTGCTACAAATGGCATCCTCAAGGCTTGGAAGACCTATTTATAAAACTGCAATGTTACGATTTTGTTTTAACCTAGGTATTTACTGAGTCTGATAATAAAAATCCTGATCCTCAAAAAAAAAACCTTTTTTTTTTATAATTTTTTTTTTAGTGCAATCCTTAGTCAGACTGGATTACTTTCTTTTTGGAACTTGAAGGATAATTCCAATGCATTACTTTATGTATTATGATCTAGGTAATTTTATAAAAATTGTGAATCTTTTTTCCTTTTTGTTTTTATTTTGTTTTGATTAAAATCAAATGTAAATGTACAGCCAACCTTACATGTTTTTTACATGGAGCTTTTAAAAGTGTATTTGTTTCAAGCCTTAACAGCCTACATTTTGAAAAGGTAGAGAGTTCCTTATTATGATTAATGTGAGAATCAGATTTTGTTGATAAAACTGAGACACCACAAATGAAAAAGCCATCTTATTTCCAGCAATTTTTTCTTTACTTTTTGTTTACTTGAAATAAAGTCTTTTGTATTTGGTCACAGGCTAAAAAAATGTGTACCACTGAAATTCATATACTGCCAAAAGCTTTCAATATTTAAAAGAGGAAGAATATAGCTCAGTCAAAAGTTAAAGAGAATTGATAAAAAGGGTATAAATAAAATATAAGAAATCAGCTTACAATCAATCATAACTTCAAAACACAAAAAAAAAAAAATCAAATATTAACATGGTAGCTTAATATGACTGGAATGATGGTAGAAAAATGAAAGATGGTATCATCCAAAATGATTCGAAAAGAGCTAGAGCAAAACCTATAGCAGTGATCATTTTTCTGATGAAATAAAATTGAATTGTTTTCATGCAATGCAGTCTGCTTTGTATCTTGCAAAAGAACTTTTAGAACTTATGAGACTCATCTTGAAAGTTTACTTTCTTATAAAATAATATATGTTAACTTCATTATCCGATCTCTATGAGAGCTAGAGCTGGACTTAACAGCTTCCAGGGACTGAAAGTTTTAACTAAATCTCCTAGATCAGCTGAACCTTTATTCGTTTTGCATTTTAGTGTCACTGAGTTTATTAATTGAATTTGTTTGTACATGCTAATTCACAAAATCTTGCTTCATGTTACTTAATTTCTTTATGTATTACTCAATACAATAAGACATTTCTCTTTTTATGTAAGAAAAAAATGTTCCATGCAAGTTGTGTGAATAAAATAAAGTTTGAAAATTTCAATAGTTTTGTATATGCTTTTTTTTATGTGCAAATTTACTTCTTAATCTGTTCATGACCATATAAAGTATTTTGAGTCCATAACAAAATACACAAAGTTTTTTTGTTTTTTTTTCTTAGAACTCTCCACCTGGAGCTACAGTGTGATATTTTTTATATGGCTCTGGAGATTGCTAGTAAATATGCTTTGATATTTTCTCATGTTCAAAATAATAATCCAAAGAGATTTTGGTACATTCCATCATCGATCTAACAAATACTTAAAAAGCATAGACAAAACTGTGTACACAGCCTGTTTAGTTTGCTATTTTGATGCCTGCTGCATCCTGGAATGAATTCCTTAACCCAATCATGTTATGAGGTAAATCACCAGACGGAATGAGGATTCCCCTTGCAACCCAAGTTATTAGACCAAATTTTCAAACCTGAGCAATGAAGCATTTAAGCCCATACATTAAAGGAAGAGGTAAAAAAATGATATACCTGTAATTTGTTAAACCCACATTTAAGCAATACGAGCATATAATATTTTTTTTCTCTTTTCATTTAATTAAGAAAGTTATGGAACATTAGAAGTACATGAATCTGGAATAAACTGCATTTTGCGACTGGTGCGACGTTTACGGGACATTTTTCAAAAAGTGAAACAGTTTTGGGGAATAAATTTTTTAACAGCATTTCATTATATGTTGAACATAACACTCACCAAAAGCGTTAGCGAAGAGTTCTTCGATTTCAAGTTATGCTGGTACAAGTTATGATAATATACTCCTTATAGAGCTGGCACATTTTGTGGATATAATAATAGATGCAAACAACAATAGAACATTTTAATTCAAGCAGTAGAACTTTGATGCATATAAGAGGGATATGATGTAAAATTTGAAAAAAAAATGAGCATGCAGTAAGAAGAAAAAAAAACTAATGTAAAGTTTCACATATTTTCATTGTCTTGCTTTACAGGTAATTCACTCGTTTGTCTTATTTTTTTTTAATGGGTGGGGCATGTGCTAAGAGCTCTGTCTCTCTTTAATTCTTGAGCTTTTAAAATTGTGCCTTTATACGTGTGCCTGTGAGGCCATACTACTCTGAGTTTGTTTACACAAGAATAACATTTCTTGTAAAGTGAAGTGAGCACACCAAAATGTTCATAAATCTGCACATTTAAGAAACCTTCGATTGTTCCCTCCGTTTGCTAATTAATGATCTACTACATGTTCTGCAAAGTTCATTTTATAGCTTCAGTCCGAAGTTACTAAAGTATCTCTATAATGAACAGTGACATATAAGTGCAGTTCATGAGCACGCAGCAAACTGGATTCATTATGCATGCAATTATTTAAAAAGTCTCATAAAAATCATTGAGAAACTCTTCGCACTCTTTCACAAAATTTTTTATAAATATGTTTTAAATATAGAGCAATTTTGAAGCGACAAAATTGTTTCACTTTTAAAATATCCATATAGGCTCCTATGGTATTTTAAAAATCATGATAAATTTAATTTCATCACAAGTAAGAAAATTCACCTGCACCATGTGCACACATAAGTGAGAGAAAAAAAATATAGTGGTGCTTTAAGATGAATATACTAGCAAAATACACTTGATATTTATGAGGCCAGAGATTTTGTGATGCAAAAACAAGTAAAAATTAAGTTTCTTGAAACTGCACAGTCACGCATTGAGACACAGCTGCAGTCGCTCTGGCACTAGTGACAGGTGATTTAACACTGATCCACCCATAACCCCTGCTGAACAAAGCAACAAAGTAATTTTGAGGTCACTCTTGAAATTTTATAGCTAGCAAAGGCTTGCATGACAGTGGAAGTATATTTTGATGGCTAATTTTTAAATTTAGTGCAGTACTTCGAGCCCATTTCTAAAAGGAAGGGCTGTGGCAAGCTTATTTTATGAATCATGATTGAATCTAGCAAACTAAGTAACCTTCACTTTGAAATAAATGATATCTTAATACATACCATTGGTTAGAATTAGTCTATTATTAATTTATTATATTAGCTCACTTAAGAATTATTTTTCTTTTCCCAGTGAATTAATAAGTTGAAGTTTTATCCAATATTAACTGTTTTATCTATTGGAGCCCTATATAAGACTTCTAGAGAGGCTTGGCATTTTGACAATTGAGAACAGCTTTGTCAATTGGAATAGCTCCTTTTTACCTGCGGTGCTCAGGAGCTTTTTTTTTAGGAAAAAACTGTTGTGTAGTACTAATCAGACTATTCATACAGTATAAACAACCATGTAGCCTAAGTGTACATTTACCAGACTACTTCTAATAGATATCGTGAACCTTTGTCAACCATCATTTTACTGACTCTGAAATGTGCATCAAACATGGTTTTTTTTTCTTTGTTTCTGATTGTCTTCAAACAACCTAAAGCAATATAGGTGCAAAGGTAAATTTTGATAGAGGTTATAGAAAAAAAAAGGGAGGTACATTTTAATTTAGAGGATGTTTACTTTTCAAATTATGTTAAAAATAACCAAAATATAAAAGTTGCAAATGAGCTTGAATAATATGTCTTTTTTTTCTAAAGTGTAATAATCTTTTTAGATATTAAACCCTCGGCTCGTTTCTTCATCTTTTTTTATGTAGAAATACATCACTGGAGAGGGAGGGAGAGAGTAGAAAAGCTTAAAAAAAATAAATAGATGAAGAGAATAAGAAAGAGATACATAGAAAAATAGAGAACTGACAGAACGAAGGGAGCAGATTCCAAGATAGCTGGGAAGTAATGAAAGTAAAGGAAACAGATTAGTAAGGGAGAAGAGGTTAAGGAGAAATAAGGGAGGAAACGTGGAGACTGCAGGCAGAATATTGGAAAACCAAGAAGAAAGGTATCGAGAGAAACAAACTTAGGATGAAGAAAGAAGCGTAAGGAGCTAGAATTTTATTTTGCAATCATTCATATTTGAATTATGGATTGACGCAAAAAACTACGAACTGAACTTGACAGCCCATGATCTAAACATGACTGTATGAGATAAACCTCACTAGGCAGTCAACTCTGTAAAATGACATTGGGTGTAGCTCAATTTAAATATAATGTTAGAACATTGTTCATAGGCATGCAGCATGCATCTCTTTTCAGTCTCATTTAGATGGAAAAAAGCCCACACAATTGAATGTAAAAAAAATTTGATATTTATTATCTTGGCCTAGATTTAAAGTCAAGTCTTCCATGTCTTGATCTTCTCATGTACATATATGTTAATGTGTATTTTGTGGGCATTTATGGCCTAAGAGGAGATGATTTCAAATTATAACTGAAATTTTCACGTTTTTTGTCTAATTTGCTACAAGATCTTAAGCCTTTCTGAAAAGCCACATAGCAGCTTTTCTGTTTCCTAAGGGAATTATATTAATGTCTTGAATAAACATATCATTTTTTTTAAGGGAAAAGTTCAATCATTAAAAAGCTGAAACAAGTTTTGAAAGATAAAAGAAGAGAGAAAACCTATAATATTTTTGCATATTTTTATTACACAAATTACATCTCAAGTTCTCAATGAAAAAAAGGAAAAAATGTGTATTTCAATTGTGCTATTTTTTTTTATATTAAAATTGATCCTAACAGTTGACAATTTGAACTGCAACATTCAGACAACAAACTTTGAGAAGTTTCCATCCCATTATTTTTGCGGCTTCATAGAGAGAACATACAAATGAACCTAAAAGATTGTAACTACTCTCATTGTTATAAAACCTTGTAACGTCCTCTGTTGATGGGTTGGTAGGAGTTTTGCTGGAGGAAAAAGAAAAAGAGAAAAGTAACCTTAAATTTTGTTTTCACACACAAAAAAGATGGAGAGTTATTTAATAGAGGTTGAAGAGCAGATAAATAGCTACCATAATTTAAAAGAAACAGTTTAATCCACTAAAGCTTAATTCACACTTAACAATACAAGATTTCCCTAACCACTTAATCATGAATTAAAAGAAAATTTAAATACTATGATGACTCTCCTGGACAAAACAAGGTGAGTATATTTATGATAATTCAAGGTAAATTTTACAACTAGAATATTTTGATCTCGCCTTGGATTTCTGTAAATCAGTTTATAAAAATATATGTGTCTTGTTTACATTTTTTTTTACTTTTATCTTTTCCTGTGTTCAATTTTATTTCTTTGCTTGAGCAAAGTATACATATTTATAACACAATGGACCACAAAAGCAATGTGTTATCAATAATAAATAATAATAAAGACCAATCCTTGTGATATACATTGTCACATCACTTTAACTCTTTTCAGACCATGAGAAACAAAAAAGTCAACCCCTCCCAAAAAAAAAATAATAAAAAAATCATGAAGGTATTGCTATTAATGAAACTTTATCTTACCAGCCTGATGAGCTCCTCTTTGATTAAGCGTATAATCTCTGCTTTAGCCTTGCTGATGGCAAGCTCGTTGGTGGCCTCTATTGCCAGATACAATTTGCGTTCACCCTCTTTGGGTTCCTTTCCTTTGGGAAAGTAAGAGCCCCTCACGGTGATACCTGCCTCGGAGAATTCTGATATCGTTGCCAAAGCTTCCTGAAACACATCCAGTTGTATGATTATTAAAGTTAAAAAAGAAAACGAGTCATTTTGGGGTGTTTTACCGTACCTCTCTTTCCAAAAATTGGATGTCTTCTTCTAAAAACTAGTTTTTCTCCATAGTTAGAGAACGTATTTGCTCATTATGAAGCAAGGCCAGGACACACCTGGCAGTGCTATGCATCACATGTTAGACCTCTGACTAATAAGTTAGGACACATGCAAAACCATAAATAGTATTAGAAAGGAATAATGGGAATTCCATCACTTAAGAGCATGACTATTGACTATTGACCCCGCGCCAAAAATATACCAATTTCATGACTAACAACTGCATCTACTTTTGAATCTTTGTGAAAACTAGACTCAACCAAGCGTTCTGGAAAAGAAGTGTAAACACCATTTCGCTCTCTGTACACAGATGTGAATTCATAGCAGGTTGAAGCAGATTATGATATGACCTGCAAAAAATCATTACCTGCCCAGCAAAAGATTGGATTAGCCCTTGCCAGTCTTTAGATTTCCTTTTTGTTAAAAAGATTATCGAATGAAAAAAAATTCCTACTTACTCTTGATGTGACTTTCCATCGAGCTGTTTGAGGAAAATCGTTGATATCAAGCTCTTCTTCATACCGTCGAAATGTTTCACCACTTGGACTTGCCCCCTCCATTTGAATTTGCTCTTCCTCTGTTTGAGGTCTATAACCAAGTCGAGCGTTGAGCTTCTCTGCAAGCTGCTCTGCTATTGTCCTTGACTAATAATTGAGAGATCAAGGTTCAAAATAGTGACAGTTGCTCGTCCATTTAGGAGTTGTTAACAAAAAATACCAGAAACATCACTTATTTCAAAAACTTTACAGCTCTTTAAAACGGTCATGAAAAAAAGGTCTTCTAAAAGTGACACTAAAAGAAAAGGTTACACTTTTAAGCTCCTCACTATATAACTTTGTAGCATGCAAAAGAAATACAATGATCATTTCTTTTTTCACCTTTAAGAATGAAAGTTGGGTGATATTTACATTTCCCAAAAAATACTTTTTCAAGTAAAGAGAATTTCTGTGCAGGCCTCTTGACATTAACTTAGCAACCATAATAGGTTGCATATTTAACTGATGGCCTGAGAATTGAATGAAATGATCTTTCCAATAGAAAAAAAGCTGTTTTTGAAAGGAAGGAAAACTTGCAAACATAGACTAATTTCACACAATTGATTAGAACCATGAAATGATGAAAAATGTCTTTTTTTCCCAACACATATTGATTGAAACTGTTGAGGACCTGGAGAGATTTTATGTGTATGAGATTAGAGAACTTACATGAACTTGAGGCACTACAACAGACTCTCCTTTCATGATAGCTATGGCTGCCATCTGGCTAATGTCCTGCACTTCTGGTCCAATATGACGGCTGTAATTGATACGCTGAGCTAGTTTCTTTGCCATCTCCAGTTTGTGTGGATTGTTGACTGGACCCAAATTTAGAAGCGGAGCAGGAGCTGCTTGGCTCACTATGGGCTTTGCAACATCTGTTACCCTCTTGCGGCTGGAGAACATGTTCTCAATTTTTTGGTCAATCTGTAAGATGAAAAAGTAAATAGACAATACACATATTTGGTCTTGTGGAACAATAACAATGTCTAAAATTTCACCAACAAGGTGCAAATACTCTTTACATGACATTGCTATAGATGACAAAAACAAATACTACTCAGTAGTTTTTGTTCATATAGACAAGAATCTTCATACAGCATGAAAATAATTTTGCTGAGGGCACAATTAGTTGGCTGTCTTCCATCTGGTCTTAATTTTTTTTTCTTATCTGCCCTCAGCATCATTTTTTTAAATTCAAAAACCATTTAACACCTTAAAAATTACTATGCATCATCGATTCTCATTTCCACTTGTCAGTTCATGCAATATGATTCTATGTTGATAGAGTCTTGGTAACTTTTTTTTTTAATTTGTATTGTCCTCCCAGTCTTGAAAGTCTCAACAATTCTTGGTTACTATTAAAACACATTGCTTCACTAAGTAAGAGCAAAAAGAAAACTTTTAAATGAACCCACATTCTAAATGCAATATCCAAGTCTCAACTGATCCCTTATGGTGGGAGTTCAGTTTTGCCAGATGAATCTCTTCTAAGAACCTTTTTTCTTTTCAAAGGTAGCTGAAAAATTGTTTGTGTCATATTTGCTTTCCACCAGGTTGAGGGGCTCTGCGTTTTGTTAAATTACATGTAAACCACACAGAAAAAAGATTATGAAGATTCTCTAAGCAACTGAAACTAACATATACTTTTTACCCAAACAGTTATCCCTCAGATATTTTCTTTTCAATTTTTGGACTACTTACGGAGACAGCTCCACCATCCTCATCATCTGAATCATGGAGACCAAGTGCTGCCTTTTGAAGTTTCTTCCTCTCATCGGCCAACTGCGCTTCCGTCTCATCAAATTTGAAGCCTTTGCCATGGAAACCACTTGAACTCTTTACCACTCTACCAGCCTGAAATTAAAACATGAAAGGCTACCACTTTATATTGATACTCAATATAAATAAGTGAACACTTCCGACCCTGATGATACACTGCAAACCTCAGAACTCAAAGTCTTATAATCCAATATTCTCACATTATCAAAATAAATATTTATCAAATATAAATGTAATTTGTTTTTTTTTTCCTTTCTTCTCTTTAGCCAAGCTAATGATAATTCAGAATTAAGTAAACTTCATCATCCAGAAACATAGAATAAATGTATACTGTGTAGAGATGGATCCCATGGCCAAGATAAAAAAAAAACACCATTGTTCTACAGGAATATTCTACAAACTGGGGAAAAGAGTGGTAAAAGTAGGGCTGACATAGTAAAAACAGCACCATAAAACTTGAATAATTTTTACAGATTTTGGTCCATTGTCAATCAATTTAAAGAAATTTTTAAAAATTTGCCATTTTTTTTTTTACTATTTCATAACATTTTTTTCAAAACTTTGTAGATTGTCATTTCAATCTTCATTGGAATAACTCTGAAGACTTGCCTTGTATTTTCAAGCTGATAAATAATATCATTTTGCATTAAGTTCATTTTCACTTTTCATAAGATGAGAATATAATATTGACTTTACATGTGGCAGGGGAACTGACTAGGCTTAAGGCAACATTCAGTCTCACACTCATTTTTATTTCTCTCAATTTGAACAGAAACTGCTGAAATAATACATGCTAACTTAATTACTTCACATTTGGAGTTTGATTACTCAAAATATTTACAAAGATTAAGCTCTATTTCCATATCACTTGACTGAAACTCGGGCTGTTTAAAAAAAAAATTATGCTTTTGATAAATTCACAGCTAAAGTTCTGATTTTAATTAGTTTACATATATTTTACTACTAAAACAAAAATAAATTATATTGCTATTTCTTGAAAATCTTAACCTAAACAGGATCAAACTTGAGGTACTCACTGCCTTAGCTTCTTCTTTGTAGACCTCAAACAATTTGGTCAGCTCATCTGGCACAGGCGACCCAGACAGCTCAAGGGCTTTGATGATGTCATTTACATAGCGGCCCTGCTCAGTTGTGACAAATGTGTAGGCAAAACCTCGGTTACCTGCACGGCCAGTCCGCCTATTTGAAGCCAAAGAGAATGGAGACATTAAGAAAGACATTTAAACAATAACTTAAACCATTCTTGGGACATCTAGATCATGAATCGAAAATTGGCCCTCAGCTTAAATTCTTGAAAAGAACAATTTAAAATCAATAACTTACTTTGAAAGCCCAACACCACAAGACCAGCTTAATCTTCACATGAAACTTGAAAGCCAAAAGCTTCATTTTGCTTGGCATATGTTTTCAGGAATAAAAATCATCCACTTACACTAAAGTGTATATCTAAGCAATTTTGGATGCCATCTCAATTCAAGTTAAAAAAAAAATCCAAAGCAACAAAATCTTGAAAACAAAAGGAAAAGATAGAGTTTGGTAAAAAAAAAAATTGATTTTCAAAACATCTAATTGTGAATTGATAGTTACTGCAACAATACTACATAGTTTTGTTGAGTTGTTGGCTGGTAAAATTTAATTAAAAAAAAAGAAAAGAGAAGAGAAGTTTAAAGATGGTGAACTGTTTTCTTAAATCTATTAGAAAGCAAATTATTATGATGTAGTAGAAAAGCTGATCAAAATGAAATCAAAGTGAACATTTTCCACAACTAATTGATCTATGATATGCATACATGTCTGTTCATAGTTTATAAAAGATTCCAATTGGTTTGAGAAAAAAAATAAACTATCAATTTTTAGCTGAATAAGGGTTCAGAAATAATGTAATGCAAGCTACCAGTTGAAAGTGTAGATGCATGTATGCAATATTTTCAAGGTTATAATTTACAAAAAAAAAATATATATATATATATACATATATCTGTTTTTCCATGCTTTGTTTCAATCTGTACAAAAAAAATTCAGTAGTTGAAATTTATAGCTGTAAGTGAAAAATGACATTAAAATAATTTTTGGAAAAGACAACTGGCTTTTTATTATTTTTTTTTAAGGGATGACTGTTTCAATAACATAGTTTATGAACTTTATAAAATGAATTTTTAAAAATAATAATGAAAATAAACTCTAAAGCGTTTGATATTTAAAAATAACTCAATAAAATGTGAGTTAAAATTAGTATCATGGCATTGCACAATAATGAGGTAAATGAAATTTTGGAACTATCACTTAATAATAAGGAAAAATTTACTAACCCACATCTGTGCACATAGTCCTCATAATGATTAGGACAGTCAAAGTTGACAACAAGAATAAGTTCTTTAACATCAAGACCTCTAGCTGCTACAGATGTTGCCACCTTGTTAAAATTAATACAATGACAGATAAAAAAATGTAAAAAACATGATATAAAAAGACTCCTTAGAAGGGGAACAAAATCCATAGAGGATCAGTAACATAATTATTAATTGGTAGAAACACACCCTAAAAATCCAATCATATGCCTTTATATGCATGAACTGACACACTCCAGCTTATTTTTCTAACCTAACCCTAAATGCATCAATCCTGTCTTATAGACACAACCTTTACTATCAGTAGGCAGACATGTTTTAAAACAGAAGAAAAAAAATAGAACCTACAACATTCACAATGAAATTCCACGGACATGTATAGTTTTTTAGTGACATCACAGTTTATGTAACGCTATATAAATTCTGATGGACTAAGCTGTATTAAAACGCTTTAAGTAAGAATTAGATCCTAAATCTAGTTTAACTTAAAATAGTGAAGATTAAGATTGATATTAAGATATCCTATTTAAGCAGAGGTGGAAAAGCTGGTGAGCTTAAGAGCTAGATCTTTGATCCGCATTTTATATTATCGCAGAGACAATACCTTCAGGATAAAACCATCAGAGATGAACTGAACAGAGAGACAGATAAAAGTTGGTAGACTCAATCTTATCAGTAATAACAAAAAACATTTCAATGGGTTGCCCAAGACAATTATGTTAAAAAAAAGAGAGAGAGACTTTGGTTGGCACTTTTGGGGCAAATAATGAAAACCAGGTCTTGCATCATGTTTAAAATGTGATTTTTACATTACTGGAATTGGGTGATTTTAGCTTTTTGAAGGTGAATATAAGGAAAGCATCAATTTTATTTGCTCATAGGCCCTATGGAAAAAAAAAAAAAGTACAGATCTCTTTAGAAAGCTGGACACCACCAACAGTCTAAACTTTTCCAAGCTCAGTAACATTTAAAGGATACCCTAAAGGACTGGGCTGGAGTGAGGAAAATTGTCTTTCTCAGGGCCACCACATCATATCTAAATTTAGGAGTTGAATACATGACTTACATAGTCCAAAGTCGTAAATACTGTGTTACCCACAATTTAAGAGGATGCTTTAAATTTCATTAAATTCTTAAATTTTATGTATGCCTCATCATCTTGGATATACAATAGAATCACTTTCAAACGAAAGCTGCTAAACCGAAAAGTTCGATGAACCGAAAAAAAAACGATAAATTGTGCGAATTTCCTCTTTGCCTTTGTACCCTTTCCTGCGATAAACGGAAATGCTTCGAAACGGCACTGCCTTTAAATCGAAATAACTTTTCTCTATCTTCCCCTTCTCTTTATTAACCCAGCGGGGAAAAATCAAAACACACCCAATGCTTAGTACACGTAATTGTATGAAGGGAAGAGTAGGTGTTTTTCGACAATCTAATAGCTGATGGGGGGTGGGGAGGGGCACACCGATCAATCCCTGCACTAGACCCGCACCCACACAGTTATGAACCGAAATGAGGAGGGGTGGTGGCGGTAAGCGATGGTGATTGGACATTCACGCAAGGGATCGCCACTGCACCGTCTCGCTCGCGCAGTCAGTGGTTGTGCTTGTGTGCCTGTATGTGTCTGAATAGAGGTCTAGTGCTTTGTGAGACGGTAGAGCTAGACACAGGGAGCCTTCTTTCTTTGTCCGACGCACTGACACTGATAGTGATACTGCATTCTTTGTAACGCAGTTGTATGTTCTTCAACACGGGGGGGCAGGCACCGTGACACACACAGGTTGGCATTGAACATCGACACAGTGCTACTGATCAGCACATGTATCCTAATTTCTAATTCGCATTAGGCCTACAACTTGTGAACATCCAACTCTAAGATGTCGAAAAGAAAGCACTCTGCTTACACATTGGAATTTAAACTGAAATTCTTATCCGAAGTGGATGAAAAGAACCTATCGAAGACAGAGATCTGTAAAAACATAGCATCCCAAACTCAATGCTGTCTACAATTTTGAAAGACAGGGAGAAGTTACAAAAGGCTCGTGAAGATTCGAAATTTCTCCCGACTACCAAGAAAATGAAACTTTGCAGTAATGAACAGCTGGAAGAAGCAGTGTTTCTCTGGTTTCGACAAGCCAGGGCAATGAATGTTTCATTGTTAGGCCCAGTCATTACTGGCAAGGCAACAGAAATAGCGGTTACTTCCCCTGAAAAATGGCCGAAAACAAATCTAGCTTTAAACCGAAATGAATTCAAAGGGCCCCAAAATTTCGGTTTAAAGTGATTCTACTGTATAGGTTTGAAATGAAAAGATAATATAAACTATGACATTACGTGCTTTAAAAATTACAAATGAATAGCAGCGCTTTCTAAAAAAAACTTGGAACAGGAAAGTAATAAATAAAAAAATCTAGTTCAGTTGTTGTCTTCTCTCAGAATATATGTTTTTCTTCTCCAGTCAAAATTTATTCTTCAACCTACCATTAATTTGATAGTGCCTGTTTTGAAGTCGTGAATAATGCTGTCTCTATCATATTGATCAATACCACCATGTAGGGACAGACAAGTGTATGAGTGCTTGAGAAGATCTTTCATGAGATCATCTGCATGCTCTTGTTTGTCAACAAAGACCAAGACACTCCCTTGTGATGAATAGATGCCCAGTAACTCCAGAAGCTTGAAGAATTTTTTGTCCTCCTCCATTACTATCTGAAAAGCAATAAAAAGGAGCTTAATTAAAATCTGTTTAATAGAACACTTTTCAAAACTTTAATTGAAACAAAAAAATCAGTCATTTAAGAAAAATCAATATGCCAACAGGATCCAAAATAATTCCCAATTTACTTAACACATTTAATAGATTTTATGCGTGTAAAAAGGAGTCATAACAAAAAAATATTGGACAAAAGTTTCTGCATGAGATGGGTTAAATATTAACTCACAGTATAATATGTTGATTATTTGTAAAAAAAAAATAATCCCCAATTACAAAAAGGGTTGAATTGAACAGTTTTTCACATCCCATTTTAAAAAGTTCTATTAAGGAAAGAATCAATTAAATCTTAAACATAAATTTTTTTTTTTATTTGACTCTTTAGAATCCAGCAAGATATGAAAAAAAAATACTTTACCACATTTTGAGTGACATCTTTGCAAACTACACTGCGTCCTCCAACTTGAACCTCAATGGGTTTGTTGAGAATCCGACGAGCAAGGGCTTCCATTTGTCGTGGAAAAGTAGCAGAAAACATCACTGTTTGTCGGTCTGGGCGAACATTGTCAATGATTTTCATTACCTGATAAGAAACAAAAAAAAAAAATCATTTCTAAGTATTTCAAGACATTAGCAAAGTAAAATGATAAGATCCAAGACTGTGAGAGAAAAAGTTGTACATTTAAGTAAAAGTGATGAGGAGGGACCATATTTCGCCATATTTTCCATCAAGGGATATTGCTTCTTCTGACATTAATTTTATTTTTAAAGGGAAGTTGAGGGGAAACGGGATTTCACATAATGCACTACTACATTGCACCAACTTAAAACATGCAGTGTTGTGAAAGGACAAACTACCGATTTATCTTCCCTTGAATGAAAATAAAATTACTTATTTACATAAAGCATGCAAAATAATGCATATTTGTGTCTTTGTATATTAGAAGGGAAACAATCTAATGCGTTTGCTCCTCAATAGCCAGGATGAACAAGCCATTTTTTAGAAAGGGCATCTGATTACATGACAAAAAAGTTATTACCAGGTATTCAAAGCTCTGCAAGCTCCAGTACTGTTGAGTTAAAAGGCAATGTATATTATATAAAAAATAAAGTGCAATGTCATGAGCCCGACTCTGACTGGGTAGAGGTTAATATAACCATCTATTGTCGAATACTTTTAATCTGTTTAAAGTCTCTTCTCTGTCGCAATGAAAAAAAAAAACCTCCAAAGATTACCATGCTCTCCTGAAACTACAAAGAAAACATTTGGATTATACTTTACAATAAAAGAAAATAAAAAAAAAGGTTTATGATGTTATTCATATTCACAATACTGATGCCATTTATAGACAAACTGTACAGATAAAATCTTAGAAATATGGTGAAAGTTTTAAATTCAAACAACAAAAATTTAATCTTACCTGAGGCTCAAAACCCATGTCAAACATTCTGTCAGCTTCATCTAATACAATGTACGTGACTCGTCTTAAGTTGGTAACCCTCCCTGCAGAAAAAAAATAATACATAAAACTGTGCTCAGCAAAAAGAGCATTAATTTGACATTTGCACACAAGGCATCAATTCACTTGTTTAACTAAATCTGATTCCCTCTCAATTTTAATAACAAATTGACATTTCCTGTAATATAATAGAAAATTGAGTGAGGTTATAGCTTATTATCTATGATTTAGTTAAGAACAGAAAAAAAAAAACTCTTTCTATTTACTTATTAATTTTGAAACCCTTTTATCTTACTTTTCAGCAACTACTTATATCTGATTTCATGGAATCATGTAAAGCACAGTTTTTTCTCTCTACTGTCTCTGATTTTTCAAAAGATTCTGAAACTCATCTATAATAAAGAACTCATACAAGTAACATGTGCCTTGCAACCCTTCAAAAGTATTCAGATCTCTCAAATTTCATGTTCAAAAGAGTCAATATTTTAATGAAAACTTTTCCAATGCTTCTTAATGGTAGGAATATGTGATCATCAAAAATTTTCAAAACATATTTGATTTTTATGGGTCTCTTGAAATGTTCACAAAACATTGAGAAATCAACTTTTGCCTTGACTGGCTGCCAAAGAAATTTTACATAAAAAAAAACAAACTTTCAAAGCTCTTTTTAAGAAGGTGACATAAAATGTTATTTAAAAAAAGTATTTTTAAGACCCATTTGAGACAGAGTAGAAGTTTAAATGTCAAACCATTGTTTGCAGTGAGCATGTCTATCATGCGGCCTGGTGTGCACACAATAATCTCGCATCCTCTCTTAAGCTCAGCTATCTGCTCTGAGATGCCAGTTCCCCCATAAACGCAAACAACCTTCAGTCCATGAGTCTTAGTGAATTTCTTGCACTCTGTAGTGATCTGGAGGGCCAGCTCTCGGGTAGGGATCATGAGGATAGCTGTGCAAACATGAGGTGTAACAGGGAATTGGCAAAAAATTGATTTTTTGACAATAAAAAAAGACAGGTGATGATTTTAAACTAAAACAAAATAAACTTACAAACTATTTCAATCTCACATCTTCATCACATGACATTTTCAAGCCCCTACAAAATAATTAAGGTACTATTATACTTTGGATAGGACTAAAATCTTTCTATATTGATCAAGGAACTTACTGCTTTATCTTAATCTGGATATAACAAATTCGAGCAAATTTGCTTATTATGTCATGTCTCGTTCTATATTCTCTGACCAGAAGGGTTGAGGTTGCTCTTGCAATTACACCACATTTATCAGTTTGCAAGTTTGATGGTTGCTCTTAAAGAGCATAAAATTCAAATGATGTCACATTCGACTATTTCCTAAACATTTTGAAAATACCTAGTGGATTTGAAGTCTTTTTTATCTTGTATCAGGTGCATTTTGAAGTGAAACCAGCAATGTTTAAATAAACGATAGGCTATAAAGAAAGTATAACAGATCAATTTCTCATTTCTTTTTTATTCTTAACTCTGGGTTTATCATAAATATAATAAAATAATTTATTCAAAATATGTTTAATAGATTGCACTGATGAAAATAACTCTCAAAGCTACAATCCTTGTATCCAAAATATGTCCCTAGGAATGTCAAGATTTTGTAGCTCTACAATATTTCAAATTGACATTCTTAATTCATGGCTAGTCTGATTGGAGATCAAATGTTCCTTTAGTCTCAATTCAAGTTCCAAGTACCATAAGTTTATAGTAATAGTTTTAAATGAATATTGTTTTTAATTGGATCTGCCAAAAATAAAAAAAAAAAAATGTTACATCATAAAGCTTATGAAAAAAAATTGAGCAACTTTTACTGACCAATGGGACCGTCCCCTTCCTCCAGTGGAGCCTGGTCCATAATGTGCCTTATCATTGGAAGCACAAAAGCCAAAGTCTTTCCACTACCTGTTTTGGCAATGCCTATGATATCACGACCAGACATCACAGCTGGAATGGCTTGTGACTGGATTGGGGTTGGCTTTTCATAGTTATGCCTGGGGATACAGCATTTGCATGTTTGAGTCACTTTCACCCTCTAAGCAAAGAGACAATTTAGCCAAAACAATATAAAAACTTAACACAAATGATTAGTTTGGTCATTTGAGATTCCAATAATGTTACCCTTGTAGTTAAAACTACGCAAGTCGAGGGAAAGAAAACAATGGATGTTAAGTAAATTTTTTTAAATTTAAGCTTTTTAAAGGGTGTGTTTTCCTCTTGCCTAAATGACATGCAAGCATAACAGAGCAGGAGAGGTCTCACTTTGGATGGCACAGTGCAAGGAGAAGAGTGAAGGAGACGAAAGATTGATGAAACAAATTCCAATTAATCTTAGAGTTTAAATATATCTCTGGTTATTTAAAATTCCGCAAAAAAGAACAAACAAAACAAAAAGCCCAACAATGTCTCATCAAAATAAAACTTCCCTCATATTATTGAACTATCAAAACATAGTTGCAGTGTTTTGACTTCTTTCTCACTAATAAATACCATATACAGTATTTGCTATCTGGGATTTTTTTATTAAATCCCTCTATAGATCAAGATCTAAAAGGGTTAGAGTTGCATGTAGGTTCAGAGAGATAAATTGATAAAATTCTCATATCTTTTTTTTCTTCTAAAAATGTTCTCCCTTGGAATAAAAGAAGGAGAAAATTAAAACTCAAGAAAACCAAGAAACAAAAAAAAAAAAATTGGCTTGCATGCTTAGTATGTCAGTTTCAGGTAAATTTTCCTTTATACAAAGAAGGATGTTTTTAATGTGTCTTATGCTTATAATTGACTTATACCCAAAATATTTTCAAATAGTGAAGAGACAAATGCCTGACAATGCAAAGTATCTGTTGCTCACTTTCTAAGAGCCTCCATAATTTTCTTGCTGACTCCACACTGGGCCCATGTCCTGATGGGTTTTGGACAATTTTTTCCTCTCACTGTGATACCCTCCAACTCGCTTCTGAGCTGTTCAACCTCTGAAAATAAATGGCAAGTAATTATTTGCGATAAAAAAAAAACAGTAAATCAAAGATAAAAAACCCCTTAGAGTCAAAAAAGCTATCAGTCACTTTTTGATGCAACTGCTCTTTATATAATGGAAAAAAATGTGGAAACGGTGAGACCATGAGAGTAGGCTTTATTTGTGACAAATAAATTTTTGGACTGACTGTAAATTATTAAAGTAAAATAGAGAAAATAAATCATAAAAGTCAGGTATCTAACATAAAAAATATAGATCAATCAATTTGGTTACACTTTAACAGTTTAGTCCAATAAAAGTATTAACAGGTAGATCTTTTTAAAGTACAACTGCAAAACCTGAACTAATTTTTTTAAATTTCACTTTAAAAAGACAATATGTTGTAATTGAAAGGATATGATCTGCGACTAGAACTGCAAACTTTTAAAATCTTAACTACATCAAAGAAAAAGATACAGAAGAACATCAATTACACTTTACAGAGTGAATACTAACCTTCAGCAGTCATGTTTGAAATTTCAGGAACTTCCACATAAAAGCTCTTGCGAAATGATGCATAATATATTTTGTCATGATCAACTGACCCTAAATCCTGTTTTGAAACAGAAATAGAAATTATAAGAATTCAAAATATTTGTTTTGAAGGTACAAAGTATCTCAAACAAGAAATAGCATGGCAGAACTTGTATATCTTTTTTTTCCATTTGTTTCTTATTCAAGATCTTATTCTAATAAAAAAGAGATGTTGCGTCGCATTCTTTTTATTTTCAATTTTGCTCATTATCAATGCCAAATTTTATGATGGGTGAACTTTTACCATTCTATTCCAGAGTAGTTCCAAAAAATTGCAATATGTATGAATTCTCACAGCATATATCATTCTCAAAAAGCTATGATGCTATCTGTCTTAGTGTGACCTCTATATTGATAAGTTATAAGCTCTAGAGAGGATTGGTGGTGTGATGTTATGAAAAATAGCAATTTGTCAAAAGTCGTGAAACTCATCGGAGCATATCAATAGTGTAGTCCACTTTTGTGCTATCTTTAAGCTAAAATTCTGATAATTTGAATGCAGTTGCTTTTGCTAAGCACTTACCTTTTTCCTCTTGTTCAAGTTTGCCATTGTCATATCCAAATCCTCTTCTTCCTCTTCTGAAGAATACTAAAAGGAAAAAAAAATAATTGAAAACTTCCAAATAAAAATTAAATTTTTTACTTTATAAAGCTCTAGTATGCCCTTGTATTTGTAAAACATTCAGAGGATTCCATATAATTTTTTCTTTATCAATTACATTCACAACTACCATTTTTTGCAAAGGACGGGAAGTCATTCTCTTGATACAAAGTTTAAAATTGGCACGATTCAAATGACCCTTATTTACTTTACATTATACAGGGTAATCAGCAAACCCTAACAAATTTGGGTAAAACACTTAATTTTAAAGTCTCAGGAATATTTTTAATATCAGACAGCAGGAGGTACTCTCTAATAGCCAACTACGGAACAAGGACAAATAATGTTCCAGTCACAAACAAAAAGAATAGAAAACTAAGGATATCCAACATCCTAAAAAAACTAACATAAAAAACAAAAACTAAGTTATCGTCACAGGGTTCTTTGCAGAAATGTAAGAAAAAAACTCTCGAAGTAGATCAATTATTTCACCCAAAAATGAGAGTATTGAAAGAGTATTTTTACAGTGCCAACTTTCTTAGCAATTTAAAATGCACACCACATAAATTTTTTGGTAGACAATTAAGTGAAATATCCCACTACTTACTTCTAAGGCATCCATATTGTTCAACATGAGTTCTCCTTTTTCTTTTTCTGGATCTTCCTTTGTTTTTTTCACAACTGTCATGATGCGTGTTACTTTGTTGCCCTGTTAAAAAAAATTAATTTCAACATTCTTAAAAATTCTTCAACAGTGAATGAATATATTTACTTAAAAGCCTTTTACAATCAGCCCTAACAAGTTAAACTAAAAAAAAAAAAAGAATAAAAAATCAGAATTACAAACAAAAGCATCATTTAAAATGACATGCAACCCTCATTCCTGTTCTTAAAAAAAAATAAAGGTTTTGTTCTGAATATAAAAATCTTGGGATGTAAATATTGATAAATCTAATTAACAGATTAAAAGATTCATAGATTAATGGAAGACAAGTTTTACACTATTATTGTGTTTGGGATTATATAAATTTAAACAAATGAAGAAAGTAACAAACAAACAGAAATTTCATGAACATACATAACTTGATTTCTTTCCCCACATTATTGAAACAGGTTGCAAAAAAAAAATAACGTGTTGTGTCAAAATTATATAATCCCAATTGAACCCTTCAGTTGTCTTTGTAAATTGTAGGAAAAACTTGTCATACGAAAGGGGTGCCCTTGTTGAGGGTTTAATTTACGAAAAAAATCCACTATCCTGTATTCCCATAGATTTTTACAGTATCTTTTTTAAATACACTGCCACCAGGGATAGGCACTATCTTTAAAGTGCAGAGATAACTTTCAAGCATAAAAGCAACATTACTTTTGCTGCAAGTGTCAATTTACATGATCTAAGATGGCAGAGGCTTCCTTCAAGCCAAGGATGGGATTAAATCAGATCTGACCTCAGCCACAAGAGAGTTGCAAAAGAGCTTTCCGAATCTCTACTTTTCCACTGGGGTACAAATCAAAAACTAAAATTTGGGCTTTTTTCATGAAGACATAGGTCTCACTTTTCAGACAACACTTTACAGAATGCTATTAAGAAGTTGATATACTTTTTGATTCGCTAATTCGATACTTACTTCTTTTTCTCCAAAGTTTGGTTTATCCTTGTCTTTTAGCGTTTTTACTTCATCATTGACAGACTGAGATATAGAAAAAAAAAACAAGTCATTAAAAATCAAAATGTCAGATTGCAGTATCATAATGCTGAAAAAGGCAAACTACATCAGATGAGAAATTTAAAAATAAAAAGATCATTCAAGATGTAAGGCCAATAAAGCCCATGGTTTGCCTGTCTCAATAGATTTTTTCCCTTACTTTAACCATAACATATTGGATGCAAGAAACAGAGCAAATAAAATATTTACCTGCATGTAAGCATCAAGCGGATCTATCTCATCATCCTCAGTTTTTTTCTCTCCACTTGTTTCTTCCTCTTCATCATCATCATCCTCCAGCGTCCATTTTTTTGTGGGTGTTGGGACCACCAAAGGTACAGTTGGGAGATCTTGATTTTTTTTCCTTTCAGCCCTCCACTGCTCAATGCGCTCCCTTCGTTTCTGCATTTCTGCCTCAAGCCGTTTCTGTTCTTCTTCCTTAGAGACATGACATAAATTTCATACTTTATCAAATAATAAAGCTAATCAATTATTTGCTTTATACCAATACTAGTAGCACTCCCATATTTCGAAGAATTAGTATTTCTTTTCAATTGTCGGGGTATCTTATTTACCAGTTAGTCTGAGAGAAAGAGAGTATCTCTAAAAGGAAACTAATGTCCTGGGCATATTAGATCTGAGGGACAATATATTTTGCCTTTGTCTTGAAATTTCCCACCTAATTTGAGAATAGACAAGTACAGCTCTTCCTACTGACAAGTCAATATTGATTTTGATTGTTATAATGGTACGTTTGCTCACTGAAACTAGACTGAAACAGTCAAATGAAACAAATAGCAACCTTTCTCGATACTGGGCAATTGAGATACTGATCCAACTTAATATCCAGAGTTAACTAGCTAGAGTAAGGAAAATCCCTAGATAGGGATGAAGATAAGACTGAATGAGTGTAAAGCCTGATAGAAGCCACCAGATAATGTGAGAAGATTGGTTGTGGCTATAGGTAAGAGGAACTAAACAAATAATAGGTTGATAAATTGCCAGTACACAATGCTCCTCTTTACATCCGTTGCTGAGATTTTCAGTTCACCATTAAAAAAAAAAAATTTATCATTTCCATTTCTTTTCAACCAAAATATGTTCCCATTAATTAGGGAACCCTTTCTGATCAGGGATATAAAAAAAAAAAAGAAAGAAAAAAAATGTGTTTCTTTAGAACTCTTCCTTATTTTGTTGTTTCACTGTACTTTGCAACATATAATATACTGTATTGCGCCACTTACAAACTCTAGCACCATCAGTCTACACATATTTAACTTACAAAGTATAAGTTGATATGATAACAGAACTTTTAGAAGCCTGAAACCTTGGACTCAAAGTTTAGATGAAAGCAAAAGAACCAAGGCTATGAATGAAACGATTAAAACCTTCACCGATAAAAAATGAATTAATTTGTTTCTTTCTCCACTTGCATAACCTTCAGTATTTCCTCTGAATAGTTAAATATAAAAAGATACACCTTAAAACAATGTGACCATTTAACAAACCTGAGACAGTTTCAATACTAGTAAATTTCAAGATTTCTATATGCAAAATCTTGTTTTGAGCAGCCAAACATGCCAATATTATAAGCGGAAAAATTTACAAAAATTAACATCCTTTCTCATAATTTTTCCAAATGATTTATTATTTAAGTCATCTGATTCTTACTTTGTCGACAGGCTCATCCTTCACTTTTGGCTCTTCCTTGATTTTTTCTGGTACAGGTTTCTTTTCTTCTGGTGAAGGTGACTTAGCTGCTGGTTTAGCAATTTTTACAGGAGATGGCGACCTGGACTTGGATTTTCTTTTGCTGTATATTTTCAATACACAAAACATAAAACATAACCCATAAGCTTCATTCAGCCTTGTCAATATCAAAAGTTTGAATAAAAGAAATTAAAGGTTTCAGCTTTCAAACAAGTTTTAAAATTTTTTTTTACCCAAGAAAGGAAAACAGCTTTTTATCTTAAAAATAAAGAACTAAGAGTTTATTTTTTACTTGTAACAGCTTTTTCATCATAAAAATTACATTTATCATAAAACAAATTTTCAAACAAAATGAATTTTCAAGACACGAATTCTGAGTTGGATGGTGTGAGTCATTTGATCACTCGAAGTAAAATTAAGAGACTGCCTGCTTATATCCTTTGTCTAACTTCTGTTCAAACGTCCATCATTTACTGATCTCCATTTTTACAAGTTTTTTTTTCTTTATAAGTTTATCTTTTTTGTTTTTCCATGCCTACCTAGATGAAACCAGAGCGTCCTATAACGTCTTTAAAACTTATAGGTATATATAAAATTATAGTTTGATGAAGACACAATTATCACTCCCTAATTTCTACTTAGGATTCAAAGAGTGGGCTTTGCAATAATAATAATAAATATGAAAAATATGATGTATCATGCAGCTTTACTGGATAAATAATTTTGCCTTTTCCATAGTTGGTTAAGAAATTTTGGCACTTAAGTGGAAATTTCTGTGCACACAATGAAGTAAGAAAATGCTAAACCAAACAACAATTCGCCTCCTTACTTGCTTACAATCATGCTTACAATTTACTTGTCTGTGCTGACAAAAACAACTGAAAATATAAAGGTTAAAATTTAATTGATCCAATTCAACAGGTCAATACAATTTTACCTTCTTTCCCTGACAGGAGAACTTTTCTTTTTATCCCTTCTTTCTCTTGATCTGCTCCTTCTCTTCTCTCTCGAACGAGATCGCCTAGACCTTTCTCTTGACCTATCTCGAGTTCTATCAGGTGATCGGGATCTTCTTGATCTGCTTCTTGTTGGGCTGTGCTTCTTCCTGTCCCTGTCTCGCTCACGGGACGAGGACCGTTTTCTATAGGACCTAAATTGTAAGATAACCAAGTTTCATTAATAATAACTGAAATCCTACAATTCAATTACATCTTTTAAATCATTGGAAAAGTTTCCGTTATGATTAAATATGTAAGTCTCACTTTTGCCAGTTTTAGTTAACCCAGTCTAAGGAGATCAATAAACTCTGCATGACAATTGACATCCTTTGTTGAAGAAATAAAAAAATATACATGCCCCCAAAGTCATTGCAGTGGTCATCCAAATCTTGAGTTTTTTTAGAATCTGTCGCACCATGTTTAGTTTGCATATAATTATAACATTTTGCTATGGACATTAATTACCTCCATCATAAATAGAGAGGGAGAGATGCATAGCCAAGATTTTAAAGAAAAAATATGTTATTACTATAAAAAGCATCCTTATTCCTACGTAAGATTGATTCTGATTATAAGCTATTTTCAATCTTTGCCACTCTGAGACAGCGAAAGAATGTAGATGGAAGGCAGGGCTATAATGTTCTTCCTGTTAATCAGGAGATGCACAGACCCAAGTAGAGGTGTTGTCATGTCAGGTTGTTTTGATTGAGGGTCACATATCTTATGCTTTTTAGTCCAACATAAGTTTACTTCTGAGTGAATGAGTCAATGTTTATTTTTGCTACATTTCCCAATATATGGCACTTAAGGGTATTGCATCACAGAAAACTTAGACTTTTAGGTAGCTTGGGAAACATGAAAACATGAACAGCAAGTTATGGTTTTAAAGCCTGATCACAAACTATGCACACATGCATACAACTTTACAAGTTAACAAGCTGCAATTGACAGCATCGCAACAAATATTGGTAAAAATCATAGACTGAGACTTGATCTTACAGAACTTGTAACAAAGCAGCCTACTTTTTGTTCATCATCAGTAGTACTCAGTCACTGCCTCATTTGCTCCACAGTCTTGCCTTCACTTCATGAAAAACTTTGTAAAGTTATTAACAGCCTGCATCTCGAGGTCTAAAGTGTCATGCTAGCCTCTCTCTACCTAAATGTCTCTTTGCAATAGCAATACATCCACATCATCCCATTTTTATGCATGGCACTTTGATTTGGCTTTGACAGATCAAGAGAAAGCTTTGAGATTCCTTTACCGATTAGTTTTTAGAGAAAATCAAACCTTCAGTCAATAAAGGCTTACTATGCCGTGGTAAAAATCCACTGCAGCATAATAGTACCATATGGTAAAAGTGCCAAACACTGCTCCTCGCCAATGCAGCGCGCTGTGGTAGTAATATATTGTCTTGGTCAAAGAGAGTAGTTAGTAAAGGCAAATGTTAATTTTTTTATGCACAGTAGTTGTAACATAAATAGCTTTGGGAAAGAGTTCCTTTTAGGTTCGGACTAATTTACACACCAAAGAAGGCTTCGTTTCATCGGGACAGACAGAGCTGACATAAATTAATATTTCTTCGGTATTTATTTACTATTACTCCCGCACGTTATTTTTATGGCGTAGTAATACAGTTATTTTCGTTTCTCTTTCTGTGTTAAAATGGCGGACTCGGAGGCAGGACGGGAGTAATGGTAAATTTTTACTTCTTCTTTTCTTCTTTGTGTTTCACCCAAGCAAAAACCAAGCCCGATCTTTTTCTATGGTCCCAATCAAACGAAGCCCTCTTTGGTATGTAAATTAGTCTGTACCTAAAAGTAAAAGAAACTCTTTCCTAGCTTTTCATGATTTTTAATGCTGGAAATATTAATAAACTAAATTAACATGAAATTGCTGTTTGGAATGGTCTTTTAATATTAACAAAAAAAACTTTGTCTTTGTGGACAGCTGAAAAAAACAACACAAAAAGCGTTCCGTTTTCATGGGTGCCTTCAAGAGAGCTGGTCTATAAGAGATATCAGGTTAATTCAAACCTTTACAAAACATTTTCCAGGTCCAAGCTACATTTTTTAGGTTGATCAATGAGTTCCGAAGTTTAGGTTGACCCACATCCAGTCCTTCTAGAGAGAAACTACGACGTCAGAGTTCAGTGTGTTGTTGTAAGACAGTATTTTATGTTCTCGATAAAAGCATTTTATTTGGGTTTCTGACTGTATATTTTCAAAGAGATCTAGGTCTAGATCTAGAGATTGACTCTCTATAGTCTAGATCTATTTATAAATTGGCCTACAGATTTACAAATCAATTATCTGCTTACCTGCTGTCTCTGGGCATGGTTATAACTTAGTTACACTTGTTTTCTTCAAAACATGTGGATGATTTTATATCAGTCAAGCAAACCTAAAGTAAAATATAATTAGATTACACTTAGATCTATATTTCATATACCGGTGTAAATAATAACTGTAAAGTACACTTCAAAAAGGTTTCAATCTAATTGTAGTGACTAGTGTAAGCATCGCTGCTCTCTTGATTTGATCCAAGTGGAATAACTCTGACAACTTTGGGAATATGGGGAAAAAAAAACAACTTTGCGACTTCATTTTTTTAGGAAGCGTGTATTTCTAAATGATATGGAGAATGAGCATTGCTAATCTAATGCACTGCAAAGAAATCAAATGAAACAACGCTACGAGTAGCTGACCCACAAGATCACTCATAAACAGAAAAAAGGAAAGATCGATGGATAATGCAGCAGAAGAAAACAGTCAGAAAAGGTGTTGGATAGACTAACAAAGTGGCTCAAAGTAGAAAGAGTGACAGAAGCACTGAAAGCGACGAGGGATAGAGATGCGTGGAAGATGACCACCAACGTTATTGAGCACGGCACCTGATTCATTCATTAATTAATTTTTTCGAGGGGAAAAAACACTAAGAGACCAATGATATAAACATGATCATCAATAACGAAAACTGACTTGTATACTATTCGCTGAGCATGACATTTTGAACGAAAGGAAACCTTTAAAATTACATTTGCATCTTTTTTTTTTTTTTTTTTTGGTCCGGTCTTTGACATTATGCACATGAGTGGATTGCTTCAAAATGATCGAAGAGCTGTTGTCGTTTAAAGACGCTCAAGTAGAACCTATTTTTCTTTCTTAAAATTTGTTCATATTTGACAGCAAAATTCGAAACGTCTGACATTTGACCTTTAGATGCTGATAAAGGTTTTAAAGAGCTTCATAGTTAAAACGCCTTTGCACAATTTCGAGTTAAATATTTCAATGTTTAAAGGGTGCGCATATATCTGTATCGCCCATTACTTTTTTAGAAAATCCGCGGGCTACAAAATAAATACAACACACCAATCCCTACTGGTTCCTCAAAATGAAGCTAATGTATACATAAATCATTACATTTTAACATTACTTTAAAGAACTAGTTCAGCTTCCTAATACTAATTAGTTACATGTGAATTCTAATATTTTTTAAAATATCAATATTTCCTTATATGTATGTATGTATGTATGTATGTATGTATGTATGTATGTATGTATGTATGTATGTATGTATGTGTGGGATATGTACCTTTGGGCTATTGATAAAACAATGATAATAGTATTTCATAGTTAATAGTTTTATTAATCGCTTTATTCCTCCGTTAATTCCCCTTCTTTAAGTCCACCTTTTCTCGTCATTAAGTCTTGAGGTAAAGGTATAAAGTTGTATTCAATGATCCCCAGCAACAATGAGTCAACGTGTGCAAGAGTGGGAGCGGAAACGCTTGGGAAATCCCCGACGTCAAAACCGAATGAATCAGCTCAGTTATGCAGTAGGAGGATCGTACCCACCTGAAGACAATGCCAGAATTGGTCCCAAGTCCTCATCCTTCCATATGAGTCACCAATGACGCCCGCAATTAAATTGTGCATCATATACTAATTTTAGAGTGGAGTCCAACACGTAGTAGGCCCTCCGTAAATTACATAAAAAGGGGTATCTCTCAAACTAACTTTACATTCGACCATCTAACGAACGACCGTCAGTTTGACCAACATCCAGAGGCAGTCGGTGCTGGGGGTATGTCCAAATATGTAATGTAGCACACTTAGTGATCTAGATCTGGTAGCATCTTTGTATTTAGATAATTCATTGCGTATATCAATAGGATGCTAATCCAAACTCTGGAGGAGAACATTCGACATTCAAGCGAACTATTGGCTTTAATTTATTTGATTAAAAGTCTATAAGAATATTCCGTTATAGTTTGATTTGTTAGTAAAACAGTCGATGAAGTTCTGACTTTGAGGTTATGCATTTTATATTGTTTTGCTCATTCTCGTGGCTTGAGGTGCCCTGGAAAATGATCTTAGATCGAGAGGTAGAAAGAGACCGAGTTTCATTCTTAAACCGGTAACGCGCTGTATTTTGTATATAGAATACAGGCATTAGATGGATAGATAGATTTTTAAAGAGAGAGAGAGAGAGAGAGAGAGAGAGAGAGAGAGAGAGAGAGAGAGAGAGAGAGAGAGAGAGAGAGAGAGAGAGAGAGAGAGAGAAACAAGTAAGAGACGGAAAAATAGTATATTCACTAACCTACTTACCAATTTACGTCCGCCTGTTTATCAGTGTATAATTCCATACATTAGTGGAGGAATGAGTCCTGTTATGTTGTATTAATATTATCCATTATGTTCCTTGCAGTAATTTGTTTCACTGAGTCGTATGGCATTTCTAAACATCACGAAGATAGTACAACTATGTCGCAACTGATTTCATTATCATGTGAATATGTTAAGATACATTGCTTATGTCTCTGTTTAATATTCAACTCAGGAGCCTTCCGGAGACTTACTGAGCCTTCCTGAGCCTTCTTGTACCTTCTTGAATATTTGCCTTTAATGAACGTATGAATAAAACTATAGACACGGCTTCCTACCTTCATTCTATGAGAGATGAGAAGATAGAGGTTGAAAGAACACGTTACCATCCAAAAAAAGAACCCTAAGCTCTGTCGTTGAGCATTGAAAGCCACCGGGCCATCCTCGCCCCTCCCACAATAGCTTTCATATGTATGTATGTATGTATGTATGTATGTATGTGTGTGTGTGTGTATATATATATATATATATATATATATAAATGTATATGTTTATTAGTAATGCAGTGAGTTTAGAAGTGTGACACTAAGACTGCAAGCACTGTCATATGTCTCTAACTCTTCATTACCCTGTTCTCGTATAGTAATGCACGTGTTGTTTTGCGGACGCCTTGAGATAATGACGAAATTTTTTTATAGAAAATAATGGACGATATCATAAACTCACTTTCACGACACACATAATTATCTAAATCCACGTCCACATTCAAGAGAGTCACAGACATGCAAAGACACAAGAGAGAGAGAGAGAGAGAGAGAGAGAGAGAGAGAGAGAGAGAGAGAGAGAGAGAGAGAGAGAGAGAGAGAGAGAGAGAGAGACAGAGACAGAGACAGAGACAGAGAGAGGAGGGAGAGACAGAGAGGGAGGGAGAGAGAGAGTGAAGGAGAGAGAGAGGGAGGGAGAAAGAGACAGAGAGAGAGAGGGAGGGAGAAAGAGAGAGAGAGAGAGAGAGAGAGAGAGAGAGAGAGAGAGAGAGAGAGAGAGAGAGAGAGAGAGAGAGAGAGAGAGAGAGAGAGAGAGAGAGAGAGAGAGAGAGAGAGAGAGAGAGAGAGAGAGGTGTTCTGCTATTTATCGCTGTTTACCGACGCCAGTCAAGAAATCCCAACCGGCAGGCGATCACACTTCGAAAGTCTTATTGTCGCAGAGTGCCCCAGTCCCGTTTCTTGTCTCCTCTTTATGTCTCTCTCTCTCTCTCCCTCTCTCTCTCTCTCTCTCTCTCTCTCTCTCTCTCTCTCTCTCTCTCTCTCAAACTTTGCATGTCAACTGGTACAAATGGTACACCGGCTTCTGTTTATAACTTTTTTTATACACCTGTTCAAGACTATAATTATGATGTCAAAATTTAACTAATATCTATTGATTGCTGAAGGTCAATCTATACAACTCATTTTTTTCGTCTCCAAACAGTAGTTTCTGCATAAAAAAGCAACAACAAAAAAATAATAAGCTTAGGTGGGCTGATGTGTCAGACTTTCACCGAAGGTAACTTGCTAAAAAAATTTTATCAGGGAAAACGTCCATTTCCACGATGTATCGAGCGAACAAAAAACAGGCAGCTCTCACATTTTCAGAGGCTTTCTCTATGAACGCTTCCGCTTCCGGCTAAAAATTATTTTATAAAATCGAAACGGAAAACGAAGAAATAGGATTGTTAGTTTCATTTTTGTATTGTTTATCAAAATAGAGCTTGCACATGTGGCTCAAAGCCCTAAATTGTAAACAAACGAAAGTGGACCTCCAAATATAAATAGATCACTTCTAAAAGTTTATCACCACACTGTAAGGACTCTGACTTGAAGTTCGTTCTTGAGGCTGTGTATCTCTTTGGTTCTAGCCTAGATTTAGAGATTCCGAATTTAAAATCTCAAGGTAATAGAATCTAGATTAGTTTAGATTTTAGATCTAGATTAGATCTAGGTCTAGATTATTATTCTACCGCAGCCCCTTGTCAAGGAAGAATAGGAGGAATTTAATGTGAATGTTATGAAAATCATGAGTTAGGAGCATGATGTGTGTAGAGTAAAATTGCAGATATCAGCGCACCTCACGTCGGGTTCATAATTTTTATGCTTCCCGATGAAATCGAAACTTGTAGTTTAATGGGATTTTAGAGTAAAACAAAAATGCTGGTAGCTTATATCTTGAAAAATATTTCTGTGCCGCGAATAAAACCTTCATACTCATGTTCAACATATCAAATTCATTAATAAAAATACAATTTTTATGCTTAGGGTGATTTGGGCTGTATCTGCAAATATCTTGTGTAGTACCTGGCCTTTGCATAAATTCATTCAGTTATAGTCATCTTTGTTGCGGTGTACAAAGGATGTCATTCAAAGTTTCCTCGAAATTACGGCAGAATGACATTGTAAAGTGAACGTATTGCATTTCCTCATCCTCTCTTTGAAAACAAATTTTTCAAGAAGCTTATGTTTGTAACTCTCTGTCATTCCTGAACTATTTTAAAACATATAAAAAAAGTAACCATATTTTTGTTTATGTTTCCAAACTTTTTTAAAGCATCATTGATTTAAAAAAAAATAAACATCCATTATGTCTTAGATAAGGTTAGAAAACCATATCTTCCCAACGGTCATGTTAAGTCATTTTTGCAATTCTAACTCTTCTTGTTTAAAAATTCTCTTATTGCAGGCTTGCTAAACCACCTTTACTTTTTGCAACTATTCAAGTTTTCATCCATTTCATAGAGCTAGCTCTCAATCTCGTTTGCTGCACATGATTTAGCAGGAGATAAAAAGTTACTGAAAGCTAAACTGCTGTGACTGAGTTTACAATAGATCTGGCAATCCTTCACCAAATTTCCTCTGGTGTACCCTGCTCTTGAAGTTGAATCTTTCCTAATTACTTGGATTCCAAGCCAGCCTCAATAATATTTTATTAGAGTCAACTGAAAGTTTAAAGCTTTTCCCTTGGTTTAATTATGATAAAATCTTGATCTATATTGCTGGAGATTTAGTCAATACTCATATCATAAATTATTATTTACCAGCATTTGTGAGGTCAGCTAGTATTACGCTTAAAAACAGTTATCCAGCATTTACTGGAACCTCATTCAAGTAACAACTATCATTGGTAATTAACATGTTCTTGATGTTTATTCTTCCTATATTTTGTAATCAATAATTATAGCAATAAAATTAGTAGATCTTAAAAAAAAATTCAAAGATATTTTAAAAAATTTTATTCCAGCATTCAATAATCATCCCCAATGAGTTTCAGAGGTGGTGGAAGAGGAGGCCGAGGTGGAGGCGGTGGATTCCGTGGTGGTAGAGGAGGTGGAGGTATGAATATTCATCACTATCATTTAATTCAATTGCCTTTTGTTTCATCTAAATGATATAAATGTGAATACAAGCAATAAAGTATAAACTTGACATATAGGGAATGTAATTTTGCAAAGAGTAAATGCCACTTAGTTGGAAGTCATGTACTTTATCTACTTTCTGTCATTAGGGTATCAATTAAAAGCGTCTAAAATAATCGGTGTGAAATTAAAAAAAAACAAAAGTGTGCATATAAAACATTTGACAATAAAATTATCTAGCTCTGCCTAAATCTTCAAAATGCTTCGTATTGTTGAACAGAACTCACAACTTCCAACAAAAACACTTGCAAAAACACTTGCAAAATGGTGTCTCCCTATAGCTGCCTCCTCAGAATTGGCATACATTTCTGAATTTGAAAATAAAATTCAGATGAATGCAATTTACTTGTTTGCTATTTAAAGGTAAATTTATGATTTTCCCTGAAGAAGCAATCAATCTGTTGGCGTATTTTGACATATGTATGTATGTATCCCTCTATAATAGAAATTAAAGGAGAAATATATTTTTAGCATACTTAGATACTAATGAAGCAAATATTTTCTTTTTGCACCTTATTTTTTTAATCAGAAAGATGACTGCTTTGTATCACTTCAAGACAGTCTTAAATCTTAGTGTTGTTAGCACTCATCATCATCATCATTATTATTGTTATTTTTATTGAGGTTGTTTGTTTTTATAGAAGTAGCATTTTCAAGATGAGTACAGTGAAAACCTCAAAAACTGAAGTCTGATTATTCGAATTTCTCATAAACCGAATTTTGCGAGAGGATAGGTTTTTTTTCTCTCCTTGGCTTTGTTAGAATCGGACTCATATTTCAAAGCCTTTCAGGTTTGATTCTCTTAATTCGAAGTCGATACCACCCCATTAGGCATTACAGAAGTACTATTCACTGCCTGAGAAAGACTGATCAATGCGCTAACAAAGCGAGGAGGAACCTGATGCACAAAGAAAGGAGTGACGTTGAAACATTGATACTGATTGTAACATGGGGCCGAGGGAAGGGGAGGGGTGCTCGTGGCAGACACAGTGCACACTCAGTCAATGAATCATAGATCTAGCAAGGTGTTTCACTGGCAGCGCTGTGATTGAGCTATGGTAGGGTGTGCGCGGAAAGAAGGGGGAAGGGGAGAGGAGGGGAAAAGGTGAGGGAGGCGCCCGAGTGCAGGGCCACAGACTGGGTTAAGTTTTTGTCATGACTGTCTCAGCATGCCACGAGATGCTACGGGTGGTCTAGGCAAGTAAACACACGGTACCAAGATGGACACACTGGTCAGTTTGTTTCCTCCACACCTATCCTGTGTACACCAGCTCACTTGTTGCTTTAGCATTAGTTGTAGAGATAGTCACGTTTACCTATCTTCGTATTTCCACGCATCTAGATCTTATTCAAATTCTCTTTGAAAATGACATCTTCTCAAGTTAATCCCTTGAAAAGAAAGCACACTACCCTCACCCTTGAAACCAAGCTGAAATTATTGAGTGAGATAGACAACATGGGAAAGACAACAACGAAAAAAGAAATCGCTGACAGTTACGGGATTCCAGCCAACACCCTCTCCACCATTTTAAAGAACAGAGAGAAAATAGAAAAAATGGCCAGCTCATCCTCTGTCAATTTGAGCAAGAAACGGATGCGAACAAGTCGAGTGGAGGACGTCGATGCTGGTTTGCTGACTTGGTTCAAGCAATCAAGAGCTCAAGGTGCCCCTATTAGTGGACCTATCGTAATGGAGAAGGCGGGAGAGCTGGCCCAGGAATTGGGCATTGATTTTGTGCAATGCTCTGGTTGGCTCGGTAGGTTCAAGCGACGACATTTGATCATTTTCAAGGCTGTCAGTGGAGAAGCGGCATCTGTGGACATGAGCACAGTTGAAACATGGCGAGGCTCTGCCTTAAAGGAACTTCTTCAGCTGTACAAGCCTGATGATATTTTCAATGCCGACGAGATGGGCATTTTTTTCAAATGTCTTCCTGACAAGACTTTAGATTTCAAGGGAGCCATCTGCACTGGCGGGAAGAAAGGTAAGGATCGGCCTACAGTGCTTGTTGCAGCCAACATGAGTGGCAAAGAGAAGCTGCCTCTGTTTGTCATCGGCAAGACTGCCAAGCCTCGTTGTTTCAACAACGTTAAAAGTCTGCCAGTGGATTATGCTGCAAACAAGAAAGCCTGGATGACAAGTGACTTGTTTGTCTCCTGGCTGCGAAAGCTGGACAAAAAGTACCTGCTGCAGGGACGGTCTATTGCCATGATAGTGGACAACTGCCCAGCGCATCCAGACATTGACAATTTAAAGGCTGTCAAGCTTGTGATTTTGCCTCCAAATACAGCAAGCATTCTTCAGCCTTGCGACCAAGGCATCATAAACAGCTTCAAGCGTCTCTACAGGAAGGCTGTTGTGCAACGCTACCTGGTGCACATAGATACTGGGTCCCCAACGAATTTAACATCTCTGTCTTGGAGGCTCTGTACATCATGAAAAAGGCCTGGGATGATGTCAGCACTACAGTGGTGGAAAACTGTTTTCGCCATGCTGGGTTCTCCTTAGAACAGGAAATCACAGAGGCTGAGAGTGAGATCACAGCGAGAGGCGTTGAGGAGGAAGACAAGGATCTTGGCTCTCTCTTTGGTCGCCTGAAGGATGTTGTCACAGTGGAGGCAACACTAGATGCATTCATCAGTGTTGATGATGATGTCCCCACTACAGAGGAGACCACCATCCAACAGATCGCTGCTGACCTCCGAGATGGAGAGTCAGATGATGAAGCTGAAGAGTAGACTGTCCCCACCACCTCAGCAGAAGCCAGGTCAGCTCTTCTGACTTTGAAAAAGTTTATCAACGAACAAGGCACAGACGACCTGCGCAATGCAATTTGGTCTCTTGAGTTTAAGTTTGAGGACCATATAGTCAGGAGAGCCAAACAAACTGTTATCATAGACCATTTTAAGAGCAAGTCAGCCATTTAAAAAATGCCAAATATTTATTGTCTTTCCCATACCCTAACCCTTCAAACAACGGCCCTTTTAAGGGTCAAAAAAAAAAAAAAGAATTTAGAAAACCGGGGGTTGAGGGGAGGGGGGGGCCAATAGCAAGAAAACAGTACTCCCATTTGAGTTATTTTCCAAACAAGGGAGGTAACCGTTTATATTTTGTCCCTGTTCTCATTCAGTCATAAATGCCTTTTTTTTGTAATTCGAATCCTCTTAATTAGAAGTTTTCATGCATTCCCAAGCAATTCGAATTATGAGGTTTTCACTGTATGTATGTTTCCAGTAAAAGATGTAATGTAAAGGGTTGCACAGTGGGATCAAAAATAATTTAATGTAAATTGTTGAGACTTGAGTGGATGTAATGCTAACTACATTGTAAAGGAAGATACATACAAATTTTCTTTAAAAATATTTAAAAAACCCAAAGAACAAAGCAACAATACCATTGATTTTTTTTTTTAATGATGTGTAAAGCCTATTGGCCTATAGGTACCTAGAATCAATTATTAAAGACATAAAGAAATGACAAGAAAATAAGATGTAAATTTAGTTTCAGAATGATAAAGCCTTTATCATATTATTTATTACAAGCTTTTACTAGCAAATGCTTTATTTCTTTGTTGCTTGAATCACAATATCCTTATGGGTTGTAAAAATAAATAACAAATTAAGCAAAATATCCTCAAAATCAATGATGGAGAAACCTGCCTATTTTTCCGGTTCTTTAATATTTCTGAACAGGCTTTCGAGGAGGCAGGGGTCGAGGTGGTGGATATGGCAACAGATTTCAAGATCAAGGACCTCCAGAAGAAGTCATGGGTGAAAACTGATTATTTTTAAATAGCTATAAAAGAATAAATGAATATATATATATATGTATGTTGGTTTTTTTTTTTTTTTTTTGGTAATTTATGTTTTTGCTTTTCTTTCTTAACTTTATTCAATTGATACATTAAGAGATTTTATATTCAACCTATACAAATTTCAGGCTTTATTTTTTAAATGGCTATGAAAGGTTTGATATTTAATTAATTGCTTAAGACATATGATGCTAAAGTGTTATGTTTTGGGCCTGTGTTAATATTGCATTCTTTAATGTATCGTTGAAGCCTTTCTAGAGCACTTCCCCCCAAAATATGTAATTATCCATTAAAATTCTTATAAGATGTCTTCCCCTCAGTCCACTAAGCACCGCCATGTCAATGGTTGACAAGAGGACTTAAAACCTAGTTGTGAAATAAGAGAAATTTTCATACCAAACTGTCAACTCATAGAATGATTATGGCTCATGACTGAGACCAGGACTCGTCTTTTTGTTTTGCCATTGAAATTGTGTGTACACCTATTAAAAAAATGCATTAATATAAGTAATCAAATCAGATATTTTAAGAATAGATTGCATATTATGGCTCAATCATATTTCTTATAGATTCAGCTCTCTTTACCCGTTTGATGAGATGAATTACGTGTTGCAGGATTAAAGAAAAAAAAACTGCTGCTGATTGGTTATGAATTAATTTATGTGCCAAGGTGCATACCACACCTATTACTCCTAATATAGTAATAACCTCCCCTGGTATCACATTGTAAGCACTGATACGTTACATGTTCATCAATGCTGTGATAGTTGCCTACTGATGTAAGAGTAAAGAATGATGTAAAATTCTCATATGAAAGACAGAGCTCTCTTTAACTCCATACTTTATTGGCAAAAATCAGATTCATACTAGGTCTCTTATTTAAAAGTAAACTTTGTTTTAAATAGATATTTGGCACACATGCTGCCTAACTTTATTATGAGTATTATTAATGAAAGGCCAGGATCGTTTACACTTTTTAGCAGTCTTTCGGAATCTGTTTTATCAATACTCAAGTATTTTTAAATGAAATTTATTTAAAAAAAAAAAAGAAAAAAAATTCAGACAGGTTGAATCAGACTTAACCTGATATTTTAAACTGTATGTTTTTAATTTTGCAGAAATAGGACAAGTAACTCATACATGCGAAGCAGATCTTGTGTGTAAAAGCTTGAGTGACAAGATCCCTTACTTTAATGCCCCAATATATTTGGAAAACAAGCAGCAAATAGGAAAAGTGGATGAGATATTTGGACCCATCAAAGACTTTGTATCCTTTTTTTCTTTCAAGCTATCAGTTTCTGGGGTTTTTTTTGTTGCTGTTTATTTGTTTTGATTTTTTTAGTTTTAGCCCTGTTATTATTTGCATTGAAAAGATTCAAAATATAAGAGTATGGATCCTCTCAACTAATATACTACCCTAGTATTTAGGCAGTATGAGAGTGGGGAAAACAAATATGATATCTAACTTTCAGTTTTCTTATTTAGAAAAGAGTTTTAGGATATTTTTTGATTTTATTTTTACATATCTGATAAATGGTAGATAAGTCTGCCTATTTTTCCTAGTCACTCTACTTCTAAGTCTTGTAAGTTTTTGATAACTAAGTAATAATTTTGGAAAGTTAGCTGAGATGAATTTGCTGCACATAAAATTTTGACATACAGTTAAAACTGCTTAAGCCTTAACAGCCACTTATCTGTGACACCCTTACGACTTTACTATTTAATTAACGTCTCTATAGTAGCCTCCATCCACAAGTAGCTGGGTTTTTTTTTTGTTTCTCCCAAACGACCATTTACATGTCTTTCAGAGCTCATCTAGAAAGCAATCATTTCAACACACAATGTGCACAAAAAAACTTGAAATTCTGTTTAGTTTTACCAGCTGCAAAGCTTAGCAAACCAATAATGATAAGTGTGATCATCAATCGCTTGTTAATACCGGCTGGACTGTAATTGCAGCCAATTGCTATGTCATTAAGTTGTGAGTTACTGCTTTGTGATAGGACATTTCTGCTGACCACAGCCAATTTTTCTAGTCTATAGCCCCCATATTTCTTTGTGACATTGAGTGGCCATAAGCAAGTTTGGTTGTATGGAGTCTGTTTTCTTTTGAAATTGAATTTTTTACTTAAGTTTAAGAAGTGAGAATATTTCTTCACTGAAGCATTCTATAACATTATATTTTTCAATTTGTATGTTTTGGAAAGGGATCATCATATAAACAATTTTCTTTGAGATTGAGCTCTGGCTCAAAACAACTGTGAGGAACTTTTGCATGAATTGACTTGGATAGCTCACAATTTGTTAACACATTTTTGTTTTAAAAGCAAAACATCCAAACTGTCATGTGTTTGATTTCCTTGAGAATCTGATTTATGGAATCTGAACCATTCTTTGATCATCCCACAAAGATACAAAAAAAATGTGACCTCAGAATTTTGTAATTCTTTTGAAAGTGCTGAGCCATGAGATCTCATATATAGGTATAATCAAGTTGATTTTCTCTCTCAATTTTTTTTATCTTTAAATGATTCTTCATTATTTCATGGAAGACTTATCAGAGGGATTATTACTATCCTTTTCCTGTCTTTTATTTTTTTAATGGAAAATATTCTGTGTTGTGTGTTTAACAATAATGGGAAACTTATGTTCCTTAACCGGGTGTCAGTTTTTCTCTGTCAAACTTTCAGATAACATGAAGGCATCATCTTTTGAAAAATCAGCCAAGGTAGGAACAAAGATCATTAAAAAAAAAGATCTTTTTACGATTAGCTCAATGATTTTATCTTCCTCAGTTTATGGTACAATTGTTCATTGCTTTGTCTTTTCTCTTAATTTTATTAGAAATTCATGGTTTGCCCTTTTTTCTCCTGCCCTCTAATTAACTATGAATCACAGTTTTCATGAGAGGACACTTTGCATTTCTAAGGTAAACCCTTTTTATATCCAAGTTTGTATTTGCGAATGATGGGCATAAGAGGCAACTCAACTCTTTACCCTTAAGTCTTGGAAAACAAGGGATTGTCATTACCTTTTTCATGTTGAGACTAATGCAAGAATATTTAATTTGTTGCATTCCTATACTCAGGGGTTTTGCAACATTTTCTAAAAATCATACCAGTTCTTAAAAGACAGCACTTGCATATGAAGAGGCAGACTTGCTGTTTTATGAGGAACACACACTCATGTACTAGTTAAATACTAATAAACACTTGTACTATATACTACAAGCATGCCAGTACTTTGTCCTGCGCAGAAGACCAGGCAATCTGTAGAAAGTCAATCTTGATTAAAAGTCTATATTTCTTTCTGTGCCTCCAAGGTTGATTTTATCCAGACTATGTTGAACCTGTGATAATTAGGTGAAGATTTATAATCAGTGATTTTCTTGTTGACATTTTTTGTTTTTAGTTCTATATCGACCCAGCAAAGTTGTTACCATTGTCTCGGTTCCTGCCCAAGCCTGCAGGACAACGTGGTGCTGGCAAGAGAGGAGGAAGAGGTAAAATTATGTTTTTTTAATCTGTTCAAATACTTTTTTTTATTCCACATACTTCAAATTTCAAAATTCAGTTATGAGTCAGTCAATCGAAGTTGGGCTTGAATTGCCCAGACTTGTTTTCAGCTATAACTTGCCAAATGTACAGTGCACTTTTTTATTTTGTCTTCCTTATTTCATTTTGAAAAGCAGTATCTCTTCCCATATTATATTGTAGTTTTAAAGGGTGAATAACAAATTTTGGCACAAAGAAAATGGCTAATTTGCCATGTCTGAAATTTAGTTTTGTTGTTCATTCTATGTATTTTTTTTTTTATTGATATAAATAATGTAAAGATGGATACTAACTTAATTTTTTTTTGTCATTTATACTTACATGTAGTTAACACGGATTGTAGGTTTGCACTTTATAGATCATATTTTTATCTTTTATATTTGATTCCCAAACTTTTAGTCTTGTATGACTTTGATTAGTTGATATGCTGATGTGGTTTTTATGTGGGTACCCATAATCAGATGCTGTTGCAGCATGGCTCAAATGTTTTATTTTAAAAGTATGTCTTTTACAAATGCTACAAAAAAGAAGGTATAAGACAGATGCCTCTTCTCTTTTTCTTGTCATGTAGACATTTCAAGCATTGTGGGAATTATTTCAAGCTTTATCAGCATTGCTTGCCTCTCTTAGACTAATTTTATCCATATATCTTATCTACAGGTTCAGATAGAGGTGGCAGAGGAAGAGGAGGTTTTGATCGTGGAAGGGGCCGTGGTGGTTTTGATAGAGGTCGCGGTAGAGGTGGCGGCGGTGGCTTCAGAGGAGGAAGAGGAGGTGGATTTGATCGAGGTAGAGGCCGTGGTAGTAGAGGAGGCGGCTTTAACAGCAGTTTTAATAGTGGAGGCGGCCAGAGGAAGACATTTGATTAGTCCAACCCTTTCCCTTTTTGTTTTTAATTGTTCAGCTTTTTTTTTTTTCAATATCCATATTCCTTTTTTTTTAATTGCACCATAGATTGCATTTGTGATTGAAAGGAAGTTTTAAATGAGCATATGCTTATGGAATGAATGAATGGAACATCTTTCTGTGCATTATCTTATTAGGGCTATAATAAATTGTTCATAAACATATGTATTTAGTGAATACCACAAGTGTTCTATATCTTAAACAATTGATGATGGAAACAAACTTTTCATTTTATATCAGTTCTTGGTTGGTTCTTTTTGAAGATGGGTTTGAATGGATATCTCTGCTTTTTACTGCTAACCATCTGACTTTGATGGTTCAATGCTCATCAATTATCTGAAAGGAATTTGTCACTCTCTTCTAGTTTTGCTCTTGTAATGAAAAATAAACTGCTTTAGCTAAATGTAGTGAAATACTCTTGTCATGGAAAAGACAAGCTTGGTATAGCAATCTTTAAAAACATAGTAAAGTGTTTGAAAGAGTTGAAAAAATTCGTCGAGCTTTCTTTCTACATTTTCAAAAGAAATTGTTAGACGACTGTAACAGTTAATAATGTAGATGTATATAAAACGAATATTAAAGTTCAAACATAATGCTTTCATACAAATTTGTTAAAATATATAAAGAGGCCATTCTTCAGCAGTTGTGCATCTTTAAGCAAAGTTTTAGGAACAAGCAATGTAGAGGAACAGAACCAGTTTGATTTGAAGCATTTGCAGTAGGCCAACATTTCTTTTGCAGTAATTCATCGTATTTTTTATATTACATATCAATGGAAGTTGCATGTAATTGTTAATTCGATAAATACCATCTGCCTTTTTGCCAAAACAATTGCATATGTATCTGTGACTGCATACCAATATACCATGCAAAGAAAATCTGCAGTATACACAGCTACATATTTGAAGATGTCCACATTTTTTTGTTTTTTTCTTTTCCTTCTCCTTAATCAGTGTCTAGGCAGTTTCAATACGATTGGTATTACTATTACTAGTATCACAGTGATATTGACACCTGATAGAGCAACGGTGAAGACCTAGACGTACAGGCATACATATCAAGTTGATGTAAAAGTTCAACAAACATGACGTTAAAATGTTTGAAAAAAAGAATAAGCTCGATTTATTCTAGATGATTGTTAATAGCGCAAATTTAGATAAAACTGGATTGGAGTTTTAAAAAAAGAGGGACATTAATAATTTGCAATCCGCCTAAAATTTAAGGAATTCTTGGGTCTTGTCAAAATATTCTGAAAGCTTTTAAATAAATAAGCAACAATAATTTATTGTATGTATAGCTTACCCTTTTGCGGAAGAAAAAGTGCATGTAGAATTTTCAATCGACTTTCATTCGAACAGCTGTAAAAAGGGATGTTACTCTCACAGTTCTTTCCATTACAAAAAAAAATCTTAGAAATAACAACTTACTATGACTATATAAAGATTCATGTCTTTATTACTAATTATTAGCATACAAAAGGTTGAGAGGTAATAGCAACGGAATTGAAAAAAAACAAAAAAAAACAAACAGCAGTGGGTTTCAAATTAACTTTTTTGAGAGCAGTAATACTTATACAGTGTATAATCTAGAGTAATTAGTGTCTGGCAAAGCTTGCTTGAAAATGATAAGCATGTAATACTTCATCACACCAGCCAAAGAAAGTAGCTGCTACATGAACTCTTTATTCTACATGTATATACTGTCAAAATCTAGTTTCGATAGTCAAATTAATTCGTATGGAAATAAGTCTTCACTCTGTGCTAGTGACCTCAAGAACTTGTCACAGGGGCTTCGCTTTTCTCTGAAGAAAGGCAGAAAATTAAACTGTTTAGAAACACCCCCATACAATTCGTTTTATTGTGGAGTAACATGAGTATTTTCATTGTGCCAAACTAATAGCTTGTTTTTGCCAAGAAGGAAATAAACTACGACGTGGCATTTTCATTTTCGGCTAGAAACTTTTGGTCGGAACAGTTTGTTAGTCTCGCAATAGCGGTTTATCTAATTTTTTTTTGTACATAACACATCCAATCACTATATTTGAGCTCAGTTTAAGGTTGGTTTACACAATCTTTGAAAAAAATACAATGTTTTACAAACACATGAAGTCTATGCAGTATACCCCTACAGTGTTCTACTACAAGTCTTCTTTTCTGTGAGGTTTTGATAAGGTGTAGGCGACTTCACATTCAAAATCAATGTCTCACTTGCATGCTGAAAATCAGATTAATGAGTCCTAGAGATTTATTACGAACGTAAGGACTGAATTATTTTACTAGCTTCTCTCCTGTAATTTTCAATGACACCGTTGTCAATCTCCTGAAAGTGGAAGAAAAAAGAGAAGATGCCGAAATATTAGTGCATTTGCTAATTTAGCAATGGGATTTAAACATTCTGAAAATTGACATAAGTAAAGACAAAGCAGCTCTATGCACACAGTGCCTGAAAAGCATTTGAGCTTGTATTTATGCGCTTCTCATTTATAAATGTTTTAGGGAAGATTAAATTTAAAGGACATAAAATATTTGAAGATACTAGTTAATAATTCTTAAAGATGATAATAGCCACTGTGTACATTATTTCATTTTATTTCACACTGGTCTCTAACTGGGGAATAGCTTTTTGAATCAAAATTTAATCATTAAACACACGTCAGAAACAGTCCATGAAACACTCACGTATTAAAAAGAAAACGCTCAGGTGGGAAAGGTATCTATTCCATGACCTCTATCTAGCAACTTAAGACACAGTTTAACTTTATTCGGACTCATGCTGAGATTAGACTACACTCACCCCCATGTTCGTCACTGATTATACTGTGTTACTTGGTTGCGTTACAGGGTCTAAAAGGTAATAGGCACACAACTTTATAACTACGAAACAAAAAAAGAAATGATTTGAATTATTTGCGTAATAATAGATCATAGCTCTAAACAAGCTTTTCAGAGTTCAGAATTCGGTTATCTAAACCGCTCTTGGCAAATTATCCCTAAAAATTCCTTTTTCGTGATTTCTATGAAAACAATAATTGATGTTTGAGTGTCATAAAGATCGTTTGGCGCCGACTGTTTTTTTTTTTTTTTTTATGATCTGTCAAATTGATCTTTGGGCTCTGAACACTCCATAGTTTTCTATCACCTGTTATTTTAAGCCATTTTAAGAAATGCCATGCATCTATAGAAATGCAGTTCTAAATTGTTTAACGATCTAGGCCTAGTACATGTCTTTCTCATCTACAGGTTAGCGGCTGTATAAATGGACTTTGATGCTGTAAAATCCGAATATATGGTGCCAAAAACATTGCTTGATGAATTTATGTGGTGAATTATAATTACAGTATATGGGAATATTCCTTCATACTGCTCAATTTTCAGTAATCCAACTTCCAGCCATTTATGAGACGTGCACACTCGATTTGCTCGATTTAAACAAAACTCTTTTGGAGTGGTACAATTCAAATTGACGAAAATGGGCCATGGTAATGAAGGAAATTTGAATGGTATATAACCACCCCAACGCATTCTTTTATCCTTCATCCTTTTTGTTTGCTTTGTTTCGCGACTTTAAAAGGCTGTCCTCATTTCTGCGAATTTGATACCGCTAATAACGTGAAAGCGAGAAGGATGCGAGCTTTGCGTTTAAACTTTAAATGACATACAGGAATATGTTTTTTTTTTATACATGAACTGTTTATTTCTATACAAAAAACCATTGTCAATTTGAAGTTTGTAAAAAATGTAGCTTTCGAAATCCGAATAAAGTAATATTTATTGAGCATTTAAATGCATGTACATTTATAAGTTCGTGGGAGGTAAACACATTAAATTTCAATGATCGCTGGTCTAATTAATATTACCTCTGGGTCATCCCAAAGAGAGCAGTTGTCGCACTTTAAGCAAGATTCGCCAGGACACCGAGGGTGGGAACAAAAATGAGAAAAATCAACCTGTTGAAAGTGAATATGAAAAAAAATCATTTAAAAAGTAACAAAGAAAATTGCATAACACCGTGACAGCTACAAGGTTATCTTCCTCCTTTCCCTGCCGCTATCACCATCACCACTACCCCCACCATTACCATCACTATGCCATTGCTATTACCACTACTGCAATCAACATTACCAATACCGTCCTATCGCTACTGCCTTTATCACCACCAGTATTGCTACCATCATTACTACTACTACTACTACTACTACTACTACTGCTGCTGCTGCTGCTACTACTACTACTACTACTGCTGCAACTGCTGCTGCTTCTGCTACTACTACTACTACTACTACTACTACTACTGCTGCTGCTGTTGCTGCTGCTGCTACTACTACTCCTACTACTGCTTCTAATACAACAGCAGCAACTACTACTACTACCACTACTACTACTACTACTACTACTACTTTTCTCGCACTGACATCATTTCATCTTAATATCTGCCAGAAATTTTAAAATAACAATGCACTGGGTAAAGCAGACTTATATTTCAATATAACTGCAAGAAAGATGCACGTAAAATTTGCTTTGTTTTTCAGCAAAAGTGCCGCCCTCCCGTGAAACGACCTGTCTATAGAGACCACAGTGTAGATCTGGAGAGCTTTGCGTTCAATGACATACACAAAGTATTCACTGCTATCAACCCCGATAAGATAACTTGGAGTGTTGATGAACACCCATGCAGCCAAAAAGGTCCAAACTCTTATAATCTGTCGAATTCATTGCGAAGTTATTACAAATTTAAGTAAAAACAAACCTCAACTAGACCATTATATTATTCTTTTTTTTTATCATTTTCCAGAATAACCCTCATTCAGTCATTGTTTCTAGCGTCACAGCCAAGTCGTAATGAGGTCGCTTACATCAGGTGTGCGACATATGTAACACATGCTCATCCCACAGCGGCAGGTCATCCTGTTGCAGCCAGTGGATTTTGTGAAAGGGATTTTGCAGGAAGAACATACTCTGATGAGAGTCCTGGTCATCTTTTCCTCGCTAAAAATAGAAGAGAACTAGGTTCACAGAAGTCTCGCTACATATTTTCATTCAATCATTAGCTTGCTACCTACTTCTGTTCGAAGAGACATAAAAATATATGACACTCAATCAAAAAGCTGCTATGTCGTGATTGTGATGCAAATTGTTTATGCTGTTATATTTTTAATAGAGATCCAACTTCTATACGGTATGGATACTAGTACATAATACAGATGTGTGAATAAGTTTAATTCTTCTTTTTGAACTTAAGCGCTCAGAGAATAATATACCTCAGTTTAAGTTGAGAAACACGTAAGAAGAAAACAACATCTGCCATTGGCTTGAGGAAGGCAAACGGACAGATGGAAACAAGAGCAAAATTTCTAAGGATATAATTATTCAGATATGATTTGTCTGGAGAAGAGGATAAAGATTGTTGGTGGTTAAACTATGACCCAGGAGGTTTTTATCAAAATTGTCCCCCTCTCTCGACAAAAGAATTCACTCACTATTCTATCCTCACTCTGTGAGCCTCTTCCGAGACTGGTGGCGCCACAAGACACTGTTTATGATCATGTTGACCCCAGAGCTTCTCGCACCTCAGGCATGTCGTCTTAGCGCAAGAGGAAAAAAAAAAACAAAAAAAAAACGTCCAAACTATCATCAGAATAATTTTATAGAAACGTGGACAAGATAATTCTACTGTCTACTTTAGTTTTGTCTCAGTGGTTTTGTATAGCAGACATTTATTTTTACTGATCCTTAGAAACTTAATTATTTTAATGAACGAATCTTCAGATTATGCAGCACCTCTTATATGTGTTGATTCAAAAGCTGCAGCTAGCCGGAAGCAAGAGGGGATCTCACATATGCATCACAATTATTGATATTCCAATTTTTGAACCGAAAGCTTAAAATGACATTGCTTACAACTGATGCCTGGCGTTGCAAAATTGTATTTGCTTCAAAATTATCGCTTAGTTAACATTCATAAATGCAATTTTTACCCGCTATAAAATAAAGGAAAAAAAAGGCTCATGATTTGTACATGATAAATATTGTACACACCGATTGATCTTGAAGAACACCATTTACATGTTTACGTATGCCATGTGGGATTTAGTGAGAACGAACCTAATTTTAATCCGTATATTGATTTCATTTCATAGTGATATGAAAGAGATGGAAGAGATAAAAAGAAAGGGAACGAAAGAACATTAAAGGCAAGAGCAGACGCAATCCCAATTTAGTGTCATGAATAATGTAAAAAAAAAAAGCCATAAAAAACAAAACTGCCGAGATATTCAAAAGGTGAGGCGACGCTGCATATTAATGTAGTTTTTATTATAGAGAAAAATGCGATGCCCATTTTGGTTCTAAACAGTCTTACATAGGATTATAGGCTCTAGGCTAGTCGTGATGCCAAACAGCCTCAAATGTTGATAAAGATAAGCGTGGTCATCAATTTAGAGTTACAATTTAATTTATCTTTCTGCTTTTTTTCTCAGCAGACTTGAACAGGGTAGGAATTGAGAAAAGCACTCGTTGTATTAACAAGTCTTCAACACAACAATCTTCTTGAACATAATTGGATGGCACATAATTTTACTGAATGTCGATTATTGGTCTGTTATTTATAGGCTTTTTCAACTCTGATTCGCTGCAACTGTAATAACAAGAAGCGAGATTTTCTGCAGCCATATATATTACATGTCATTTGCATGTGAAATGAATTCAAACTAAATTTTTTTGGTGATGAACAAAACCCGTTGCTAGGGAGAAGTTACATGATACCTATTTTTCCGATAACTAGATCTGGCCTATCAAACAAACAAAACGAACAAACAATAATTGTTGCTCAAGAGACGTTTCAAAATTGATCACAGACCCTAAAACAAATATGTTCTAGTTCGAATTTCTCTTACAAATAAATTAAGACTGCAAAACATGTACATGTACAAGTAATTATGGCAGAGTTTAAGCAGTGGTGAGATCTTTATATTCAGCGGAGAGAATTGAGTCGAAAGAAAACTCACCTGACCACAAGTGTCGCGCAGGCATCGAAATTTCAGCTCAGTCGATGGGAGTTCAGCGGCAAAGTTGCATTTTGGGCACCTGAAACCAGATAGGGACGAAGGAAGACGCTGATGACAAAGTAATGAAAAAAACATTCTACGGTGCTCTCAAATACTCATACCAAATCTGCGAGTGTTGTTGCAATGGCTGAGGATGGAGTAGTTATAACCCTATTTAATTTCGGAAGGACTTAGACTTATATCGTTTTCAACCCATGATTCATGGTATCAGACGGGCTTCTGATATGGTATCGCAACAAATACTGCCAGAGACATATGAAATAAATGTACCTGTTGAAAGGAGGTAAGTTGCAATAAATTTCCACAGCTATTAAAATACCGTTCTGTTGTTTGTTTGTTTTTTTGTTTTTTTAATAAATGAGAAAAGTAAATGAGACCGCTATTTGATATTATTCTCTCAAAAAAGTTCAGACAAAAAGTAATGGTAGTTTTTCTGATAGAGACCCCAATTAGCAGATATATCTTAGTCCACGCCTAAGTTATTTTAGCTTTGTTTATACCGGTTCAGTACGGCTTCTCTACACCAGATGACATCGTGAAAATAATCTTGCTGCAGTCGTATCAAAGAATGTCGCTGATCCAAACTGGGAAGGGGTGGGAGGGTCTATTGATAAACGAAAAATTATTTTTCGAAGATCGCAAGCTTATTTTTTCAGCAACGACTGTCGTTATTGATAAAAGTGCTAAGAATTTATATTAGCTCTCGCCCCCATACCACTCCCACCCACCCCTCGCGCTCTCCTCTCCTCAAAAAAAAAAAAAAAAAAATGACTAAGCATTAAAGCACAAGCCCCTGAGCCATTTTACCTAGCCAGATTTTCCAAGTTCGCACGGTTGATGTTTTCCTCTTGCAGGCGATCGTCGAGTTCTCTGAGGAGTGAAGACTCCACACATCGCTTTAGTTCACCTTGGGAGAAGAAAATTGAAAGTGAACAGGTTTACAAGGCTTTTCCTACAGATGCCTCAAAAAGCCATTCATTTTTCTTTCAGAGTGAAAGTTAAAGGCCCTACAACCATAAAAACGAGCTTTCATTAACACAAAAAAAGAACTTTAAATGATAAGAATAATAGCAGTTATTTATATCCAAAGCAAGCAAATACATTTGCACAACTGCGGTAATGTTTTTATTTCAAATACCTGAAATATATAACGTAAAAAAGAATCAATAAAGCAGGCGGGGTCTTATATAATATACTCTTTTTGATAATAGTAATCAAATGTCTGATATAGGATGAATTCCATGCCTTCCTCTTTGCTTATCCAATATTTTCCGCATCTCTCCAGCCTCTTGGACAGGGTGGGGCCGAGAAGATGAGCTCAAAACTCATACATCGACAGTGTGGGTTTCGAACTCATTGAGAATGGTCCCTTTAAAACTGAGGCGGAAGATATTCACAACAGCCACCAGTGAGAACTTCACGTATGGAAAGGTCTGCCATAAACTATCTCGTGCCTAATGTATCTACTTCGTTATCTTTTAATAAATTCGAATTTGCTTTGCCTCCATGGAACTGTAAAAGTCACAAAGCGATGTTTTGCTTTTTTTTTTTAGAACTTTTTTTAATCATCTTCTAACATATGAGAGAAACTTAAGGGACGTTAAACAATTTAAAAAAAAATTATTTAGAGCCACTACCTTCTTCAACAGTTAAACGTGTTTTCCATCTCATTATTATACTTACTCTGAGGAAAAGGCGCTGCACAACCGGCCAAAGTGCACTTTAATACAGCCTTGGAAATAATAAATTAAAAAAAGAGAAGTTAATTATATCAATTTAATTCAGTCAAAATAATAATGACGTATATGCAGCGTTATGAAATGAATGTAGGAGAGAGAATCGAATCAAAGCATCTGGGCTTTTCTGTACCCAAAATATTTTAGATTTTTTGGAAGATATTTCGTTTTTCTCGCTGTGGGCGGTAATATTCTGTTTGGCTGAATTGAAAGTGCTTGACAAAATTTTTTTACATGTTTATTGCCATTAGAAAATCAATCTTATAACTTAATTCTTTTTCATAGAAATGGTCAAAGAAGTTTAAAAAAAACTACGCAGTTACTCAAAGCGCTTTACATTGGCAGGCTATCATCATCTACTGTACCCGTTATGTCAAGGAGCGTCTGAAGCATCATTAACGTAAACTACTACTTTAATGATAATTCCGATTCGAACGCGAAATCATTGATTTTAGATCAAATTTAGTTAATCTTGATTGAAACGTTTCGGAAAATTATAAAAAGTAGGACGGTCTAGCTGTTTATAATTTTTATTTTATTTTATTTTATATGCGCAATTGACAATTCAGGCGTACCTTCACATTTCTCAGGTTAATAGATTCAGCGGTGACATAAAAATTTGTTTCTATTATAGCATTAAGGTAGGATTCCATGATGCGGTGATTTTTGCGGTCTATTGTTCGTACCACTCCGTGGACAATTCCTTTATTCCATGCAAATAACATACATTTCAATGGTTCGGTCAAAGAGTATACCACATCCGTCCGATGAATACACCGTGAGGAGCGGTTTTGTGTGCACAGCCGTAGGGTGTTATAAATTATGTAGCATAGAATTTTCTTATGTGCCTTTTTTCAATCTAATCCAAATTATCGAGGAAAAGTCATTTGATGCACTATCATAGAGAGTAAAAATGAAAAGAAAACGCTTACTTTTCCTGCACCATAAGCAGCCTCTTTGGTATAGCGATTCAGGCAGTCGACACAGATCAGATGGCCATCCGTGCACTGTGACATACTTTCGAAGTCACATAATGCAAAGCAGCAAACACACTCGATATCCTTAATCTTGTAATCGATTTTGCCATCTTCCTCAGTTGGCGAGCTGAGGTCTTGTCTGCAAAATGGTGCACCTATCGTTTCATTACTTCCACAAGATGGTATCAAGACTCCATTCGTGCATGTTTCAGAATCAATCACATCTGTATCCGGCTGGATAAAATAGACACCAAAAAGGCAAAACAAAAACAAAATTATCACTTAAAAAATCAGAATGATAAAGATGCAAATATGATTATTTTTTTCAATTCAATTTAAGCTGAATGAGGCTCTTTTCATTATGTTTAATATAAACAGTATATATATTTTTTTTAACCCTTAGAGAGGTGAATTCTAAAATCCGAGCATTACTCCAGCGCACTCACAAGAGTTTTTACTATCCTGAGTCGGGTACCCATTTCACATCTGAATTGGACGCAAAGGACACAAATATCGCAACTGTGCTTACCAGAGTTCGAGCCACAGATCTCCTGATATAGAGACCCGAAGATTAATCTCTAGACCACAACGCCTCAAATAGAAGTGATAAGGAACCACAGAATAAGTCATATAACTTATGGCAATTCAACTAAAGCTATAGATACAGACAAAAAAAAGATTTGTAAAATTACAAATGCTTGGGCCTATCTCGAATAAGTTGTGCTTTAATCTTGAAGGCTAATTCTCAGCTGTAGTTGCTCCCATGTTTCTAATAGACTTTATATGCCTTTGTCATGGTAACCAAAGCCGTTTGTGATCATGTTTCATAATTTTGCTTTACAATCTTTATTACCAATTCAAAATTAATTTTCTAGCCTCTTTACCTGAGAAGTCTTGCTCCTAAGGTTTGCACGACGATTCGTCAAAGCTGTTGCAAAAGCCTTCTGTTTCTTGCGTACTCGAGAAGATGACCTGATCAAGCCAGAGTGCTGCAAAGTTGAAGACTGGATGCATTTCGCAGAAAACGGTACTGGCTTCGTCTTGAAATAGCGAATGATTTTTGAAAGATCAGGCCGTGACAAGATTCCAAGACTGAGAGTCTTTTCTTTCTTGACCAACGCTACTTTGGAATGCCGGACGATTCGAGAAAGTGCGGTCCGTTCCAAAGATTGATGCCACTTCATGTTAACTGACTGAAGGTGTAGATAAAACAAGTGCTTTTTTTTGTTCCTCTAACTGTTCGAGTGTATTTTGATTTTTCTTTTTGACGGAGGCACACTAAAATAAATGTCTCAGCTCTTTTTCTTGAAACTTAAAGATTTTTTTTTACCAAAGCTCGAAACTGTCTTTCTCCATAAACTTTGCATATTTCTTTAAAGAAAAAATGTAAACAGATCCTGCTCATAGTGAAAACATTGAAATAATACGGCAACAGTTCGAAATGAAAATGGATGCAAAAAAATCTGGTCCATGGCAATTCACTCACGTAAAAGGATTCAAAACGTTTATTTTTAATTACAATGCACGCAAAGCTTCTTGAAAGTCATTTCACAACAATTATTAAAAAAAAAAAACAAAAAAACTGAACAAGCTTAAATTGTCAAAAAAAGAAATAGTTAGATGAGTCACCTAATGCTGTCAGAAAGCTTGAAAAGTTAATGCAACCGTTTTGATGGATCATATGGGACTAAGTCAGATCTTTGCGATCTTATGAAGGTTGTTTAAAATCAGCATTGAACACGTTATTAATTCCAATCGAATCAATCTCTTCATATAAAGATCCCATATGGCAAGTATGGATATCCTTGTGATACATTGAGCGTATAAAATAAAAAAAAATGTATTTTTTTTTCTACATTGTTTTTGTTTTCTGCCGTTTCTCTGAACGTACTCGTGGCTATCAGTCTCATCCCTAATAGTTATTTACCTTCTGCTTTATCTTGCCTATTATCTCACTGCTTTCCTTCTCCCTATATTCCTTCCTTTTTTTTTCAGAATTTAAAACCGGCCAACTACATCTTGCCTCCTAAAATGTACTGAAGAAAAGTGTTCTTACACTTCCCTTTCGCTTTCTTTAGTTCTGTAGTTAGTTGCTCATCTTTCTTTAGAGACCAATCAAGTGACGGCAATGAGATTATTATTCCAGAATGAGTTGAGTTTGATCCCCTTCCCCCTTAAAAAAAAAAAAAAAGAAAAAAGAAAGAAATTATGGGTTGTCCTCGACAAACTAGTGCGGTGGTTTATACTGTTGTTTGATTGATATATGATATATCCCGTCAATAAAAATGTGATACGAGGCCTTTTTGTATATTATTAAACTATTGCGCCGCCAGGCGCGGCATGGCGAAACTAAGAAGACGGAGGCCTTAACTCTTCTAAGCTCATTGAACCCGCAAAGAAGATCTGTGCGTATATTAGGGCGGACGCTTTTAACCCTACAGCAACCGGTGCCGAAGCTGCCATTTACAGCCTTGTTTCTACATATACACTGAATCTGTGTTCTTAAATTTTACCTGTGGGTTCTCTCATCTAGGTCTTTTCTAATTCATTTCGCCTTGTTTACAACTTAAACAGAATTTTTCATTTGCGTGCAGAAAAATGAGGGTACAAATACATGAAAGAATGGAGGATATTTTTTTAAACCTTTAAAATTTGGAAATTTTTATATTTGGCTAAACTAGAAGACGTATACTGAAATTCGGACAAGTTCTTATCCACTTTCTACATTTTGAAAACTAAGGGTATTGTGAGGAATGGATTGGTAATAACTACAAGAGAAGCCTACACACAATGCACTACTATATTTGACCTTATCGTTGTTCTGAAATAAGAAATCAGTGTATTGACTACGTAAACTGTGAATGAGAACGGCAGCTGCTTTCTAGGATTTTTTCCGGGAGGAAGGAAAATGTGCCTTGTGATTGCTACTTTGTTTAAAAAAAATCAAATAGTAACTAAACTTAACACAACGCACTAGCTGTTATTAACTAAATTACAAAAAAAAAAAAAATATTAAAAAGAAACAAAAATAAAAAGCCAGACTCCTACTGCAAATCGTGCAAAACAAATATCCTTACTCTGTTAATTGCTCTTGGCAGCTCTCGTAACACAATGAGATATTGGAAGTCAGTTCGCTGAGTCAGTTCCTTAAGACACACACTCTTAAAGCATGACTGCAAAAGGTTCTGAGAAACTGATTGGTTTTAATGAACGTAGATCATAACTTGATCTGTCCTAATCTTTATGACATCCTTACAGCACGCTTTCAAGGGAGTATAAAATCTACGAGTGTTGGTTCCCTCGATTAACTGGTAAACATTTACACATCAATAAATACGAAGAAAGGATAGTCGTACCCAAAGGCAATAAATCACAATTACATGAGTCGTGTGAGACCAAGCCTGAGTTTGTTGTGGGATTGGACGTAGGTTGAACTAAAGCTAATAATATTTTCAGCAGTCCAGCTTACCTAAATATCAAGAATTCTTTATCTATCTCAAGAACAGTCTCAGTTCATTCCCAGGACAACTTTCATCTAAATATTGAAGATTTGACTTAAGAGGTAGTATACCTCATTTCTTTTATGGGCCCTAAATTCTTCAGAAATTAGTTGTAATCCTTATTTATTTTTTGTTTTGTTTCATAAGCTAATTAATACACAGACAATAGCATTTAATTCAACTTTTTAAATAATTCTATTTTATAAACATTTTAAAGCTGTAACTCATTGGAACAATTTGTAGCGTGTGGCGCATGAAAGAAGCTGGAGTTCATCTTTCAAATCTTCCAATGATTCCAAGAGTTTTTAGCTAATGACAGAAACTGTAACCATTTTGAAGAGTGATCGCGCAAAACTAAACTCTTAAACTATTCCCTACTAAAGATTTTGAGTAGAAAGAAATTCTCTACATGAATTAAAAAAAAAAAACCCATTAACAACCTGTTCATCGATTAGAGGAAAAATTCAGACTGATTAAGCCTTAGTCTGCATGAGATTGGGCCTGGTACAACGTGTGGAAACACGCAAGTTAAAGTGACTACTAATTTAGATCGAAGCTCAACATGTAAATTTATAAGAGGGCAGGATGTTTATTTGGGTTAAACTTTTAATCGATTTTATAAAAGGCTATAATTAATTTTCTTTCATTATTGATTGCAATTCTCTTTTAATTTCACACTCATTTTGAAGTATTTCTCTTAACTGCCCGTATCATCCCGCAATTTGTAGTTTGTTCTACCTTTGTCCGAATTCTAATTGAAAAAAGAAACAAATATTCTGGATGCGAAGTTAACCTTTAGTAACCGCAATGAACTACAATTAAAATCGCCCAGAAAAGTTCCGCAAAATCAAGATTCAGATGTCTTTCAAATTGATTAAATTTTTCAAACTATATAGATTACATTACTATTCTGCTCGCGCACTTTTTATTCAGTTCAATAATAGGCGTTGTCCAATGTGCCAATTAGTAGATTTCGAACCTCCATAACACCTGATGAAGCTTTTGATACTGATTAATTTAATACAAAAAAAAAAAAAACAACAACAACAACAAAAACCAAAACAAAACAAAAAACACAAACAATGAACAAATACTTAAAGGAAGTTTATTTCAAGATTTTGTTGAGAATAACAAGTATTGAGTTTACAAACTTATAGTTTCAAAGTCCATTAAATTACAATAATTCTGGCGCAGATGAATTTCTCACTTATCACCATCAAAGGAATTTTCGTTAAAATGTCATCTATGAACTAGACAGAAAAGGCACAAATTGCAAGGCTGAGGATGAGAACAAGTCCACAAGGTACCTGAGAAAAAATTGAAGTTTATGCTTTAAAAAAACAGTTAAGAATTTAAATAAAATCTAAAATATTTTTTCAACAGTTATAGCTTTTCAATGAGATGCCATAATGTCAATAAACTAGCTCCTTGAAGAGTAATATTTTAAATCCTTGAGGACCAGACTTTCTCCTTTCTCTCTCTCTCTCTCTCTCTCTCTCTCTCTCTCTCTCTCTCTCTCTCTCTCTCTCTCTCTCTCTCTCTCTCTCTCTCACTAGTCTATTTTCCTCTCTTGTATATTATTGATAAAATGAAAAATAAAAAAGGAACATAAACACAACGCTATCAAATGTTTCAGCTACAGGGTAGACCAATCCAAGGAACCAAAAAAGTTTAAATTTAAATAGTTTTTTTCTCTCTTTTTAGCACCTATAAATGACCTTTATCTAATCCATTCGTAATTTGTTTATATGATTATTAAGAGGTATACGCTACTTGTTGTATTAGTTGCGATTGAAAATGAAATTGAACAACATCAAAACGTTTCTCCCTATTATATGAAATAAAGAGCCAGTTACATTCATATAGAGGAAGGCTTATAAGTTTTGGGAACAAGAAAAGTAGTCGTAGGACAATCCTAACTGCTTGTTCGTTCTTAAAACCCTATAACGAAGGAACCTTTTAAATCTCACACAACGATCCAATGGACTAATTTTTTTTTTGTGGGTTGAGGGGGGGGGGGGGTGAGGGGGAAACGATTAAAAAAAAAGAAAACTACAAGTTCAAAAAGGAATATTGTTACTCAGAATTTCAAATGACCAGCAGTTTCTACTTTTCTTCATAAAAGAACATGAAAAAAACAAAGGGTCGTTACAGTATACCTACCAGGTGCCTGGCTCCATCTACGGTGATAGCATGTTGGATAAAGAGGGACAAAGCATTTTTAATTCACAGGTCTATAAACTAAATCAGTTTCATCAGCATCATGATCGTCATTATCATCATCACAGTAATTATATTGTCATTGCTATAACCTATTATTACTATTATTATTATTATTATTATTATTATTATTATTATTATTATTATTATTATTATTATTATTATTATTATTATTATTATTATTATTATTATTATTATTATTATTATTATTATTATTATTATTATTATTAGGCTAACATAAACTCGAAATAATGTTATTACGAGGATTACAAATTTCATGCGAAGAGGTCAAAAGGAAGATTATGAGCCTGTGAGGAAAAGTTTTAAGAAAGTAATAAATCTCTTGGGATAACTTATAATCATTGAGGACAAGAAAAACTCCTACAAGAAGGTGCGAAGAAAGTTTAAAAGAAATCTACAGCGAGGATATAGAGAGAGTCACAAACACTTTGAAGAGAGGTTGTAATGAGAATAACGAAAATTTTCAAAGGGAGTTTTTAAAAATTAATAATAACAAATTGGAACAGGTTATGAGGGTAGCAAAAACTTATACGAAAAGTGTAAGGAGAATTATATAATTTAAATCTCATTGCCTGGTATGTCTATTGGGTTTGAATCAAACAATTTAAAGATTATTATTCGCTTCATTTTATTAAAAAAAATTGTTATCTTCAATATCTTCCTTACTGTCATGAAAATGATTCAACATGTTTTAAATTATTTCCAATCTTCTCTAATATTTTTTTTTGTCCTATTTACATTTTTATCCATACTGATTTGAACATTTGTGTTTTAAGATTTTATGTGTTACTTTTACGTTTGCTTTTTACCGTTTAAATTTTAACCCCCCCCAAAAAAAAAAAAAAAATAAAATAAAAAAAAATAAATAAATAAATAAATAAATAAATAAAATAAAATAAAATAAAAATCATTTCTCATTTTGAAGTTGATTGTCCTGTTCATTTCTTACATCTTTAGGTGCGTCATGTGAATATACAACAAACAACAAGGGGCAAGGACTTTCAGCCTCTGGTTTGCCAACATTAAATGTAAATCTTTGTTTTTGTGTGTTTCATTTACTTAAACATCAATGGTTGATCGGCTAAGAAAGAACTATACCGTACACTTCGTATTCCCCTATCATTATCATAATATCTTTCCGTGGGTCTTTTAGTATCACTTCTTTGTGTACGGTACCCTGTCCGTCTGGCGCACACTTCAAATCTGATTAGCATAGCAGTTTTGATATAATCCATTGGTGCGTCACTATTTCACTTTATGAATATCCTATGGGAACGTCATTGATGTCAGGTTCATAACTATTTGATAATCATTAGAAAGTATGGCGGCGCCGGGTACATGCCGAGTACGCGCCCTTTATTCAATTGATATATTCTTCCCCTTGCTACTCTCTCCGTTGTTTATGTAATGTGAAATGCCCACAGTTCTCCGCCGATTGTAAGGATATCACAGTTGCTTCGAAGTGCTAAAAATGAAATTGGACAAATACTTATTGGTTTTATTACCTTCATTGAAGTCCTGTTTCTCTGTGATATTTTTACTTGCAATTTGGAATTTCCAGCTGAATGTAGTACTTTTGTTAAAGTCAACATTATTTTCTTCTCCTTGTACTTTATCCAAATTCGAAATGGTAACACTTGAATCCCCAGTGTTGTTATTGATCTCTTTATTTAGAGTCAACAACTCAGGTAATGGTGTTGTCTCAACTATTGGACTTTCTTGATTATTGTCTAGGAAGAGAGAAATAATTACATTATAGTAGGAAAAAAATATTCAATATATACGTTCGCTCCTTTTCTGACGAATCATAACCTCTGAACTTAGACAATGTTAGATGTACTAGCCCTTAATGGTAAAACAAATACAGTTCTAGCATCAAAGAACACAATTGCTCCTTAGGAGCTACATTTGATGTAAAACACCGTAGGATCCTCTTACTGGAAACTAAAAGAGACTTAGCGTCATCAAACAATATAGAAGTGCAAGAGCCATGAGAAGCAGATATGATAGATTTTTGCATGTATCCTTCTCATTCATTTTTAGAACAAGCATTGACTATTTTATTTTCTTTAAAAGGAAAAATGCTTTGAGGCAAAAACGCGCTTTTTAAGCAGCCTAAGAATATAGGCGCGTGACTATAAGAAGTCGTGCTTCTGTCTGGATGGATAATTCAATCTCGTCTATCAGACTTCACTTAAAGAACTGGACTAACTTGAAGAAAAGAAAAAAAAAAAACAACAAGAAAATACAAAAATAATATTCCGAAATGTAATGGTTAAACAAACGAGACTAAAGAACGATGACGGAAAGTTTTGGAAACAAGAAAACAAAACGGCAATGAACGGTATGAGAAACAAAAAGAACAAGAGGGGTACGATTCGCTCCGGAGATGAGAAAATAAAAGGACAAAAACGATTTCTGCTGCTGCAGCTGCTGTCAGTGGAAGAGCGCAGCGTAATAGAAGCAGAGGTGAAAAGGGATGCGAAAGGACTTAAGGAATTTTCAAATGATCAATACGTAATTATAACAGGATCAATATAACCCCTTCTCGATCCCCATCCATTCTCCCTCACACCCCCTCCCCCCCCCCAAAAAAAAAAAAAAAAAAAAACATAACAAAGAAGAAATAGAAACGAACGCACGCAACAACGGAAATTTTTTTTCTATATTTTTTTTCTCAATGCTTGGTCCTACCACCCCCGCAAAAAAAAAAAAAAAAAAAAAAATAATTAAAAGTGAAAATAAAGACAAAACTATACACACACAACACACACATCTTTTTCCAACCGCCCGCCAAGAAAAACCTGTCTCAACACCACAACACACACGCATAATTATGTTTTTGGTGTTTTCTTATTAGTGAATTACGAAGCATGAGCTTTTCGGCTCGTCCGTGACGGTGTTTTTGTCATGAGCATATTAACGTTTTATAACATATATATATATATATATATATATATATATATATATATAATTCATAGAAACATCTCAGGTTTGATTTTTCAAAAAGAGAGTGAGAGGGATACGGGGAGAGAAAAGGGGAGAGAGTGGAGGTCGTGCAGGAGGGAGAGAAAGAGAGAGACAGAGAGAGAGAGACAGAGGTAGAGAGAGAGAGAGAGAGAGAGAGAGAGAGAGAGAGAGAGAGAGAGAGAGAGAGAGAATCCAAATAGAGATAGTAATTGTTTGACTCAATGGATAGCGAAGTCGACTGAGGTATCTGACCAAATTTCACCAACAAGCTAGTCTTAAAAACGATAATTGACGATAGAACCGTTCACACGGAAATCCATACTGCAGTCTATACAAGCTTATGACTTGAAGCTCTCTGTTTATCGGACTAGCGTCAAAATAATCTGTTAAGATTTTTTCACAGCTGACTCTATGATGGAAGGATGTCACTTACTAATAGGAGTAAGGAAAGCAATTTTAAGCTGAGTCTCGTCGGAGGTATCTGAGTCCACGACCCACCCCTGGCCGCAATTCCCTGGTGTTTGCGTGTATATCAGGACGCCATTGTTGTCCGAGTTTGGCCGAACTGTCTGTGAAAACAAAGAAGATAAGTGATAATCCGAAATGACCATGTTCTATTTAATAAATCAAACTAAAAAAAACCTAACAAACTGCTAACTGTATGGCACATTAGGTCAACTGAAAACAATACAAAGAAAGCTGCAGAGTTATTTTCACCCGAGAGCGATTGTGGTTCAAAGATATGGTATGTTTCTTTTGTTTTAGCCAAATGAAATCCTTTCACAATAAATTAAATTTTGTGTACATTACAGAGCGAAAAAAAAACGTCGTAAGAGAAATGTAGAAACAAACTTTAAAAATCTCTCAAAATCAATCAAGGTTTACACAAGTTAAAGCATATTGCGTGAGATCACTATAATGCCAGAAACACATTTTCAAACAATACGTAATGAACCATTCTTAACTCAAATGGAAGTAGGCGATAGAAACCAAAGGTCACTCTAACGAATCAAAAAGACATTCCGGTGGCTATAGTTAATACTCCATTTTAAAATTGAATCACTCTTAAAGTGAGAATAAAAGCATTCCCCAAAGACCCACCACAGAACTCGGTAAAACCAGTTATACCAGTAGTGAAAAATCAATAAACGAAACTGTTCTTTGACTAGGTGTCATTTCATTCATATCGGCTTCACATCAATCCTTGCCAGATTTTGATGACTTTATTTATTATGCAGATCTAAAGATAAGGGACGTAATTTAGATAGCAAATAAACTTTGATGTTCCAACTCACAACGCAAGAGAAAGATCCGATATCTCCACTCTCCTGGTACAAAGAAATTCCAGCTGCCGAGTTCCCAATGCACCAGAAAATTTCAGTACCTAAAACTTATCGATGCATGTCAAGAATAAAACAAAATATTTTCTGAAAAAGCCTATCCATCAATAGTCAATTAAACGAGGTTCCTAAAGCATGGCATAATTTCTTTCTAGCAATAAATGTCAAAATCATACATGGATTAGATGCAAGAAATAACTTTTGCTTTGAACCCGTTACAGAGCGAATTATTAGAGAGATCATCTGGATCCTAACATACTAAAACAAACTGTAACTTGGATTCTCATTCTTCAAATCTCGAATGCGTTGATACATTGTTATATACATATGAGTCTTATAAATTAAAATTGTGCCCCACTGCTTATGGGAGGACATAATGAGACCTTGCATTTGAAAGAGTGATCTTAACACAAATACAAAAAATACAGATTAAGTTGAAATTTACAATTCCATCTCAAGTTTTTTAAAAAGCTGTTCTCAGTCAAATTGACTCTTATCTAAATAATAAAATTCTGAAAAAGTTATAAGTACCCATGTCAGCGAAACTATGCACCAACTTGAAGATTAACTCTTTTGACCACCTTAAAGTGAAGGACTCTGGACATGAACCCGTTTTATCACTGCTTAAACATAATATTTTAACCCGCTATGAATCTTCTTTAGTTTTAAGGCTGCTACTTAATAATAATAATAATAATAATAATAATAATAATAATAATAATAATAATAATAATAATAATAATAATAATAATAATAATGAGAAGAAGAAGAAGAAGAAGAAGAAGAAGAAGAAGAAGAAGAAGAAGAAGAAGAAGAAGAAGAAGAAGAAGAAGAAGAAGAAGAAGAAGAAGAAGAAGAAGAAGAAGAAGAAGAAGAAGAAGAAGAAGAAGAAGGAGGAGGAGGAGGAGGAGGAGGAGGAGAAGAAGAAGAAGAAGAAGAAGAGGAAGTCAAAGCACTTTGTTAAAATATACTGCTTAAATATTGAGGTAGAGTTGGGGTCAAAACGCATAACATTCAAATCCGACAGCATTTGCTATCTCTGTCCGTTTCCAATTCTACAGTTTCGGTGTTGCATTCTCTCTTTTATTCTTCACTATGTTGCTGAAGCATGAGAGAGAGAGAGAGAGAGAGAGAGAGAGAGAGAGAGAGAGAGAGAGAGAGAGAGAGAGAGAGAGAGAGAGAGAGAGAGATGAGTGCGAAAACTAAAACCAAAACAGAAATAAAGTAATTTTATGACATAAACTGCACCTTACAACGGTTAGGTCTTAACGGTGTATATTGTCCACTGGTTGTGTCATATAATACGAGGCACATTTGCTCAGAACGAATTGAAGCCTTTTTTTTTACAGCCTTTATTTCTCTAAAGGTAATCAAACGGACTCAGACAAATATTTTAAAACAAACAGTCGTCTGGCCCAAAATATCTAATTTCCGGCTATTGGCATTTTTGTGTGTAGAACGTTTGAAGAATTCACAGCAGTGGTAGATTAGATGTAGAGAATGATTGTTAAATGTGAGTGGAATCTAGGTAGGAAGGGAGTAGATCTAGATACCAACAGGACGTCGCTGTGTCAGGCAGAAAAGATGTAAGTATGATGCTAGGAGGCTTCTTATTTCCTTTTTACAAGTTCAAAGAAATTGAGTTGAACACATACTTCGCTTGTTTAAAATATTCAAAGACCAATAGCTGCTTTATCTCATGGAAGAAAATAACCTTTGTAAACGGATAAGAGATGAATAAAGAATATTGATACGTTGTCACCTTATAAAGTTGGTCAGACATGGACAATCAAAACAGGGAAAAAAAGTTTTTTAAAAAATGATACAATAAAATTGCAAGTAGCGAATCCCTGTTGTGAATTCAGTGATTAGAACACACTCTGTGAAGGAATGCTTAAATACACTCTTAAAAACTCGTCATAAGCTAATGTGAAGCTTAATAATATAATACAATATTATAAAATATAATGAGATGGTTTGTGTAAACCAATTTAAAATGATTATGTCAAAGGTTTTTATATATAGTAATAAGTATACGATAAAATGATCGTAACTTTCCAAGTGTTTACTTTGTTTAAAGGTTTATTTAACGCAACTTGCCATAACAAGCTTTACCCTTTTTCTCTGGACTGTTTCCATGAGTGCAATGAGTGTAATCAAACATAATTGATCTGTTGGAGGCATCACTTGTCATCACAGCATCATACGGGCACTGTGACATCTCGGCTTTGTCGCCGAAGGTAACTGAGAAGTTACCGATCAAGGCAGAGGGGCACAAAACTGCAGCGGATTCTGCTTTGCCTGCGTAACATTTAGGGGATTTACAGAAATCAGTTAAAACAATTATTCATTTAACCTTTTCTCAGATAATATTAGATGGATAAGTTAATCGGTTTAAAGTAACTTTATGTTATTCATTGATTCATAATGTATTCTCACATAAGAATTAATGAACTGTGCTTTCTTAAAATAGAACAATATTTGTCTAACATTTTTATTTTATATAATGTTTGCTTTATACATTTTAAGATAATTCAATTTCATTTTTAAATATATATTCATAATCTGATACTCCAGAAATGTCCATCTATGAAACCATTTATCTATCTATCTAATTGTTTATCTATGTACCGAAATCTTTATCTACATCAAATATCTTCTGCTATGTTTGTCCGTAAAAAAAAACCTAGAAAACCTCAAAATTAAAAAAAAGAAATAAGGGATCACTCAATGTCACCTTTTCGGATCATATCTCCATGTAGCCTTGTCGACAAGTCTTTGTTACAACTCGAAAAAGCTGATGTTTCGTTTGACTTGTCTTGTACAGCCCGTCGTTTCAACGGTTCATTTCGGAGACCAGTATCTCTTTCTAGCAAGCAAAATGAAAAAAAATAGCAGTAATCGGGGTTGTAGTTGTATTAGTAGAAGTAGCAAAAGTTGAAGCAGCGGTAGTAGTAGCAGCAGCAGAAGCAGCAGCAGCAGCAGCAGCAGCAGCAGTAGTAGTAGTAGTAGTAGTAGTAGTAGTAGTAGCAGCAGCAGCAGCAGCAACAGCAGCAGCAGTAGTAGTAGTAGTAGTAGTAGTAGTAGTAGTAGTAGTAGTAGTAGTAGTAGTAGTAGTAGTAGTAGTAGTAGTAGTAGTAGTAGTAGTAGTAGTAGTAGTAGTAGTAGTAGTAAATATAATAACAGTGGTGATAAGTGTAAGAGTGATAGTGGTAATTGCACTAGTAGAACAAGCTTTATGATTCAGTAAACGTGTTATATGTAGTAGTGCTTGTAGTAGTAACGGCAATAGGACTTTATTTATTTTTTTTTTTTTTTTGTAGGGGTAGGAGCAGGCCTTAGATCGTTTTATCATTTGAGTGCAGTACTGTTATTAACTTTGTTAATTTCTTATTAAATGATTTGTTATTCCTTCTTGACTTGATTGTTTAATTTTTATATAAGATACACATGCAAATGGTAACGACTTGCCTGTTTTAACGATGATTTGATAATTGTGCTTGTTACGAGGGATAAGCTCTAAACAAGTGAACAGTTCAAAACTTTGTCCATCTTGATGCAGTGTCTTCTTGCTCCTTCAAACAATAATTTATCATGGTTAAAAAGACAGAAAAACAGTTTAAAAAAGGAAAGATGTAATAACAGTACGAGAATGCTTATTTTATAAATTGATACGACTGTCATTACCAGCCCAAATCCTATGTATCGCAAGTAAACTTTAGAAAAGTCTTGTCATATATGACCTTTTTTCTTAATAAAAGAGAAATTATATTGGATTGCCGAAGAGAAATCTACAAAATGCACGCGAACCGAAACTGAGGAAATCGTGTTGAAAATCACGATCAATAAGAAGTTCATCCTTTGCTCCCTGATGATTAATTTCACCAGTTGTCCTTGAGAACTTTATATAACCAAAAAAATATTTACAACTGCAAACTTGAGAATTGTTGAATTATTTCAAGTCCCTAGTCTTTCTACGAGCCTAACATAGAATTTTAAGAGGACACAAGTTGAGAGAAGAACAAGACCTTAATAGTCCTTGATCTGCCCTGGTCTAACTCACTCTTAAAATTATCCTAAAGAGAAATGTGCCATTGAATAAGATCATGAGGGTCTTGGAAAATCTTAATGTTTACCCACTATTACTCTGTATTAGATTTTCTCTTGGAAGACAAAAGGCCACACACACACACACACAATATATATATATATTTATATATATATATGTATATATATATATATGTATATATATATGTATATATATATATATATATATGTATATATATATATTGGTACGCAATCTTATATTTATGATATAGATATAAAAATTCTCCAGAGCAACTCTTTTGCTGTTGGAGTTCAATGGCGCTACAAAAAGAAAACATCACTCTTTGAAGAACCCGTAGCGGTTTTTTCACTGATGAGCTTTTTGCCTTGCTGTACCACTAAGATGACCAAATAAAGTGTTGAAAGGAAAAAAAAAGGGTGTACAAACTTTGCTCAATGACTAATTGACCGTGATGTGCAAGCATTGATTTATTGACGACTAATTTAAAAAATGTGTTTCACTTTCACTTAAATTTTAGACATTTTTTCCCCTGCATTTTCATCAAGTAGAGCGGTAGTATTAATTTACGTGCTTCTGAAAGATAAATGTTACGAGTACTTAATGCAAACGCTTTCCCTTGCTGCAATAGTGAAAATTAAGTCCTGAGTTTTTCAAATTTTTCATGACACGGTTTAGAATGAGCCTAAACATGAGGCAAGGTTGCTGTCTTTTTGTCCTTTTTCCTACTATTTCCATTTAAGATAGATAACAAAAGGTTTTAGGGGATTCGGAAATAATCGGGTTGGATTTATTTAATAAGTAAGGCGATATGCATATTCTTTTAATTCATTCTCTCACCACAAAGAGATAACCTTAGGTTTGCTTAAAATCCTTATCGGCATTGATTACCAAAAACAAAGGAAACATTAAATGCCCAAATTGAAAAAAGAAACAAATTCTTTACCAAAAAAGCAGTACTGGCTGCATCTAGAATGCTTTTGACTGTTGGAAAGGGTTCTTAACTTTTAACTTCAACACAGAATAATTCTAGGTAAAGCTTGAAAGATCAAGGTGTGCCTGTTCTTACTACGGTTCTGAAAATACTGGCGAACAATTACTTTCTTATCGAATCAACCATAAAAATAGTTATATAGTCCAGCTATTTCAAATAATGAGACTTGCGAGAAATTCTCAACTGAGCAAATAAATATTATTTAAACACTAAAATCTATTCGTTTATTCAAAGACTGCAATGATACCAGTATGGGTTTAAGTTTTTGTGTAAAAATGTGTTTAATTTTAAAAGATTTTGATTGCGCTTTGCATAATCACTTTTATGCCCAGTTATGGTCTTGTGTAACACGACAAAGATAGGAGAATGTGAACTTTGATCTGTAATAATGATAATAATACCTTAACACGGTGTCTCTAGAGTCAGAGGACGGGTAACATTCAAAATCATCGGCTGCTGTCCCTCCAAAATTAAGATTCGTGTCTACTTCCTTCCCTGTGACTGTAATGTTTCCCCACAGAGAGGTGTCCCACTGACCGTCGATGTATGCAGGCCAATGGCAAATCTTTTGCTCCAAGTGGTCTTCAATGAATCCCAGAACGGCATCAAACGCATCTAAAAGGCCTTCACCAAAGTTCGATGATATAAGATGATTTTTATCTCTTCTGAACACAAACGGATGCAAACTTTCACAATCTTTTCATAGCATGTAACGTTATTGCTTTTTAAAAGCCATTTTCATCTTACAGCAGCAGATATATTAATCAGTGTTATAAGACACAAGATATTTAGCAAGGGTGTGAAGACGCTAACTGCGAATATTGCACTTGGCCTCTCGAACTTATGGAGCTATAACAACTGGAATCCACGACAAATATCCTTCATCCCATAAAGGGATCCATGCCAATTAGAGCAACCAATGTGGTGTAGATATTAGGGCAACACTCGATTAGTATAGGCTGTTGATGAAGTAGCGCTTGTAACAAGTTGTGAGTAAATAGGATTAAACAAGACCTTTATAAGGTCCATTTGAAAATTTCTAAATTCCCCCTATCAGCTTTATTAGAAACAAGGCTTCACAACAATACGTGCAAGTAACTACGTATTTTTCTTCGTGTCTATCGGAACAGCCTGATGAGTGTCACCAGGCAGGATACGGCCCCTCTTTGTGAGATCTCTCTGGACTAAGGACTTGATCTAGATTTAGATGCTGGATCTTGTCTTGAAAGAGAAATATCTTTTTAAAAATTGCACTGATTAACGTTAATCTCAACAATGTTAGCAGAGCACTTTTTCTTTGAAATAGAAGAAGATATGAACGACTTTGTATGTCGCTTGTGGAAAGCACATGCGGGATTGCTTATGTCAGGTTGTTCCTTTCATCATAGATGCCTAGCTGGCGCATGATTACACTATGTCGGAAAGGTGGATACAGACATTAGGAAAAAGAGAGCAAACTTTAAATCTTTCTCATATATTGCCAAAACTAAAGGGAGGAAAAAAAAGGTTTCTTGATTAATTGTTTATCAAATCCGTCCACAAAATCAGTTATCTTAGTCTGAATCGTATGAAACAAATTTCTATCGGATAAGGTGGTAATATAGTGAGGCTACATTATATTCTTTTAGTAAGTATCAGAGGCTAACTGACTTTCAGATACGTCCGTAAATTTTAAGACTACTACAGAACGCCATTTTTGCGAAGTGACAGTTTTAATATCTTGGATACCTATAAATATTGACGCAGTATACATAACAACAAGTAGATAATTTGCCTCGAGAACGGTAAAAGCGAAATGACCATTCTAGTTTAGATCTTCCTCATGAACGACACATTTTGAAAGATGGTATATAAAACATGAAAATGTTGAAAGCATAATAAGAACATGTGGCAAAGCGGTTGTGATTACAACCGTCAAGTTGGAAAATTACAAGGAGGTAAAATTCAACATGCGCTTTATGAAAATGTTTGATTAATTAAAGGTTTATTCAGCGGCTCACCTGCATGTGCTGCATTATGAAACGTTCATTAAGACAAAGAGTATGAAACATAATATAGAAAGCACATAAATTAATTTTGACAAATGGCATTTTCGGATTTAGAATATCAAAGGCATGCTAATAAAACTTTGGACTATGATGACAACGCAAACCATCTGTTTCATTGTCCAAATTTCATGTTTCAACTTTTGTAGAATTTGGCTGACTTTTATTTTCAAGGGTGAACACTCATGGCATGACTGTCATCCACACATGGCACGACTGTCTTACAAACACAACATAACTACCTTTTACACATGGCATGACTATCTTTCACACACGACATGACTATCTCTCACACACAACATAACTAACTTTCACACACGACATGACTATCTCTCACGCACAACATAACTATTTGGCATGACTATCTTTCACACACGACATGACTATCTCACACACACAACATAACTAACTTTCACACACGAATGACTATCTTTCATACACGGCATGGGAGTCTTAGAAATCGTGCACACATGATTTGATTGAATTACAGACATGACATAATTGTCTTACATACACGGCATGACAATCGTGATTACATGCCATGACTGCCTAACTCAGACACTGACTTACATACCCATGCAGCAGTATTTCCTTAAATACACACGCATAAGGGAATCAAGTGGTCAAAAATGGCATGACTGTTTTATTAGAACACGGAAAGGCTATCTTACCTGTTACTCCAATAAAAAGCCCAGCGATAAACACACAAAGCAGGAAGGCCTGCCGCCCCATCCTCTTTCTCTGTCTGAAAACAAGACACGCCCGTGCAGGTTATCATTTCAACAATACTTTTGTTTCATAATTATATAGCTATGCGTTATGATATCCATAAAGTCAAAGAGCAGTAACAAAACAACAAAACAAACAAACATATAAAAAAAAAAAACCCACACATTTTTGAATGCAAGATAAACCCAGTTTTACTCATACAGATTATTATTTCAATAATGATTTTTTTTCTCATACATAACCACGCGTTATGATATCCAGTAACTCTAAGATCAATTTAAAATTTTGTTTATGCAATAGTAAAAAGTACCAGACAGAGCATTGGACGGACATTAAGGAAGCACATTACTTCAAATCCGATGGGCTATCGGCATGATGGCAGATCAGCCATGACCTACGACTTGGCGGGAGCCTAATAATTGTCTCAGCGGCTGTGCAGGTGACAAGGATATTGCACTGTCGCTGCCTCTTGGACTGTAAATAAGCACTACCCCGTGCTAAAAGCACCGGTTACGGCCTTTTAAAGGCTAACCCCTCGAAGAGTGTGAGGTATCAGAATAGTAATAATTTCTGGTGAAATGAGGAGTGGTGATGAAGGGGGTCTCGGAATCAAAAAAAGTAATCATTTTCCGGAGGTTACGGGGCTGACAGTAGGTTAAGATCAGCTGGGTCCCGGAATCAAAACAGTAATCATATCCCGTGAAGTGAAAAGTGGTGGCAGACTCTCCCGTTGAGACAATGTCAAAAGGCCATGATTTCATCGACAGTTCTCAATCTCTCGTTGACTTCCACTGACATCTTACTGAGGACCAAGGATTATGATTATTCCCCCGGATCTCACTAGAGGATCCGTGGAACCATTTCATCAGGAAGATCCGTGATTACTGGTTACTTTTACGGGACCCATCCCAGCCTTGATTACCCCGTGCTAAAAGCACCGATTCCGGCCCTTTAAAGGCTATTCCTCAAGAAAGAAAAATGATGATGGAAACCGAAAGAAACTAGGGAAAAAAACCTTTTTTTTTCAAGGAATAACTTTGAATTCTTTAAATTTAACGACAAGAATGTATGCCGGGAAGCTTATTTCCTCCAAAGCTCTTTCTGATTTAACATATGTGTCTGTGTCAGAATCAAAAAGCAGGAGAAACACATAAACCTTTATATGCAAAATGAAAACATCGAATTTCACAAGATATACCTCATTGCAAATTGTGCTAAGGTCATTATTTTTTCCACTCTCAATTAAAGTAACACTCACAACAAATTCATGTTACATAAGCAAAAAAACAGCTTTCGATCCTTTCCATCGATAATATTTAACATAAAACAGTGGAAACTCAAATAATGCTTTGTCATATACAGTGTATACTATAATAACTTCATAATTTATACCAGCTTTTGACATAATAATGCCGAAATAATTCATTTGCTCAGATATTAGGCAATGGTGCAATGTGTAGACAATAAAACTTTTTTTTGTAAGCTTATGTTACATAATACAAGAGATCATTAATTCAGATTGCAGCTTATGATACACAGCGAAAAAAATCTTTAATTCAGGTACTCGTCTATGAAATATACACAGTGTAAAATGTTAGAAACCAGCCATCTCTTACTTGTGATCTGGGGTGGAGACCAACATAATGATAAAAACCTATTACAACGTGTCTTATCTCTTGAGATTTAGTAATTAAGACGGCGTTACATTTATTGATTTCTGGGTTGTTGTTTTTTTCTTCACATTTTAAGGGTAATATCGATTTCATAAGAAAACCAGCTGCTCTCATCACAAAATAGGGACCACACAGAAGCACTGAAAAACACTTCGGCATGTCTGGTATTTTCGTAATTTTCCAGTGAAGCCATTACCGTTTTGGTCAAAGAAGAAGGGAACCTTATTTTTCGTATGTTTTAAAGCAACATTTTTCTGGCGGGATATTGTGTAGGAAAATTTCCTATAATTGGACAGTTATATAATTTTTTTTTATCATAATTGCACATTTTTGACAGTTTGAAAAAAAAAGAAAGAAAGAAAAGAAAAAGTTTTAAGTGTTTCTGTTTACAATGGGATCTAGATCTAGATCTAATGTTTTTTGTGTCTTTTATGTTTGTGTTTTTCACTTCAGCGATTTTTTTCAGGGTCCTGGAAAGGTTTTCCTGTCCTTTGTCTTTGTATAAATTTTTTTATAATATTTAAAAATTTCATATTGGTTAGAAAAAAGTTTTGAGTCAATTATATAAATACAATTAAATTTGTAAATTTTCTCTTCTTTAAAAAGTTTGAGGGTTTGTGTTCTGCTCAATCAGCTCTACTCTACTATTACTTGACTTTAAAATTTCAATATCTTAAATTAGGTGATGAATCTGCGACATCGTGCCACTAATGCATTAGATAGGCTAGGCATTGATTAGACTGGCTTCGCCAAACTACTATCACTTTACAGTATTAATAAGTTACTTTGTAAACCTTTAGATTGAGCATTACCTGTTTCAATTGCACGGCTCAATAGTCACTGCTTTAACCAGACGCACTAGATCTACATCTAGATATCTGCATAGGTGTAGGTGTTTCGTTTAGATCTATATGGAAAAAATTGACATCAAACGCTTTTTTTTTTGGAGTACTTTATTTGAATAAATTTTGCGGAGTAAAATTCTAGTGTCTGATATTATTTTAGTTATT
>JAWDGP010004964.1:442500-452500 GCA_033675545.1 Elysia crispata | reverse complement strand
TAATACATTATATAAATATATTATATTTACGCTAAACTTAGGTCTTTTCCCCCTCACAGTATAATAACCGGTTGTTAAAATTGTGCAAAGCAGAAACTGGAGGGAGAGAGAGAGAGAGAGAGAGAGAGAGAGAGAGAGAGAGAGAGAGAGAGAGAGAGAGAGAGAGAGAGAGAGAGAGAGAGAGAGAGAGAGAGAGAGAGAGAGAGACAGACGGATAGGCAGACAGACAGACAGATAGACAGCAGGACACAGCGAGAGAGAGAGAGAGAGAGAGAGAGAGAGAAAAGAGAGAGAGAGAGAGAGAGAGAGAGAGAGAGAGAGAGAGAGAGAGAGAGAGAGAGAGAGAGAGAGAGAGAGAGAGAGAGAGAGAGAATCAGAAAGAAATAGAACACAGCAAGATAATTTCTCGGTTTCAACCTCAAAACTCTAAATATGCATCAGAAAAAGTATCTGAAGTTGTTGATTAAGTGAGATGCCACCTAATTGTTGTTTTCAACATCTCATCCGCCATGTGCTACACAATGAACATACAGTCATGCGCGTTATGCTGTAAAACCGACACTTGCGATCTATTTATAGTTTATTGTGAAGCACACATGCCCTCAGTGACACTTCTTGCTGTACAACAATATCTCTAATGTGAACATGAACAGTCAGTGACTTGAGTTGAAGTCGCCTCGGTAAAAGCTGTCAGTCATGTAAATCATTCGCACTTTAGCATTCATGTGAAGCAAAGGACCCTAAGTACAGTTGTTTTGCTTTTTTTTTTTTTTGCGTATTTTAGCTTCTAATGAGTGAAATATCTGTTAATACTGCATATAACTGAAAGGATATATACATTTCTCACAAGGACATTCCATGTTGAGTTTTGTTGTGCAAGATGATAATCCAAATTTGGGTTAAGCATAAAAGAAGATAAGTAACTAAATTTAAAAGAATTTAAATTTTAGAATTTATTTTAGATTTGAAGAAGTTATCACTAGAGCTATAAAAGTTTTACAGAAAGAAAAATTCCAAATTGGCTCAGGATGTAATGGATACAAACAGTACTTATTATGTACTTTTTTGGTATCGCTATTCACCTGCAAGGAAGAACACATGCTGTTCCTAGAAGCAATCAATAAGTAGTTATGAATGTTGAATTGCTCTTTCTCAACACCTTAACGCCAATATTTTTAAATTCTTGCAAACTCCAAGATGATGCCTAGTGGCTTAAATTTCGAGCGACAAAATATTTGTTTGGACTTATTTATATTTAATTAAATAACTTCCTTAGAATATCCAGATGCTGATTTTCCTCTCCAATATCTTGAAAAAGCTCAGGGATTATTCATTTTATCACAAATAGACTTATCCATTCCATACTTGTTGTTTTATCTCAACTAGTTTATAAAATGAACTCAATTCAAGAAAATAAATACCCAGGAACTATTGTGACAGTTCATAACTACATGATATGATGATGCAAACACAACATGCCAAGGCTGTGGCGAAAACTGAAATATCAAGTGCTATGGGTAGCGTTGTCTTGCATTATCCTACTTGTTTTACTGTCACCCGCAGGACTTTGGGAAGCCCACAAGAGCTCGACAGGTAATAAATATTTAATTAATGCACTTCAAATAACTTTCACACGAACGTTCGTATCGCTAAAAGATGCCAGTAGATTTGCGTACATAAGATAAAGAAAGCTATTTTTATGTTGTTTAGTGCAGTGAGCAAGGTCTTGTTAATTACACACTTAGTCTGTTATTTTGAACTGCAGCATTTGAAGTGATCCTCCAGATTTCAGTAAGCCTAGAAAAAAATAACAGAAGACATCTTAGACCTGCCAAATACACGAAGCCTGTAACTTTCAATTATTAAACTTGTGAAGCATTCAGATTAATCCTAGCAACGTTGCTCATTTTAAGCAACAGCGAAGTACAGGTGGTCTTCATGTTAGGTAAAGTTACAAACAAATCTATTAGCTCTCAACATAAAAGTATTCTAAGTATAAAGAGCAGTTAATGCATGGTACCAAACAAGAGTAGTGTTCCGACTTATGCCTAATTCATCCTGGGGATACTCTCTCTCTCTCTCTCTCTCTCTCTCTCTCTATCTATCTATCTATCTATCTCTCTCTTTATCTCTCTTTCTGTCGCTCTCTTTGTCTCTCTCTCCCAACCGTCTTCTTTCAAACTTGATGACAAGATTTTTAACATGAAAATGTAGTTAAACCATCTCTGAATGTTCCAGACAAAGTCCGTGAGATTAACCTCGGCAAAAGTCCTCGAATCATGTGCTGGGCTCTTGTTCGACTCGAGACATATTCGACAAAAGCGAGAGCGCTACAAGATACGTGGACCCAGAGGTGTGACAAGGTCCTGTTTTTCAGGTGAGCCTACAATAAATGTATTATGTATCTCCTCTGCTGGAGCTTGCAATGGGTACAGCAAATGTACCACTCGCACTCACAATACACAGCTATCAATATTAAAGAAACCATGAACTTTTGTCTTCCAATGTTGAAGTTGTCTAATCTGCTTTCATATTGTATTGACGTTATGTGGAAGATTCACTTTTTACGGTACTATCATAGACATTTTACTTACAACGTAGGTCTAGGTACTAGAGATGATAAAACTGTGCGATACGTTAGGAACGTCAAATGATAAAAAGATTTAGTCTCTTACTTTGTTTAAAACAATAATAACGTCATACTATTTCCTTTATTGTTTATAAATCATTTGTGATTATTCTACAGTAATTGCGATTTTAGAGGCGTTACCTCAAATCTCAAGATTTCCTTTTCGCAAACTTGGATTAATCAGACAACGCATCTTATCAAGCCGCATTTAGTGTTTCTTTTATAGAAATAAGATATTTCTGATAGATCAGACACTCAGCGAACCTTGCATATCACTGAGTTATTGAGCTTTTTGATGAGATGGAATGCCCCAACATTTTGCTCTGAGCTTTTTACACCTTTTGCGTCGATGTTTGCTCTGTCTCTGTCTACCTTTATTCTTCTTTCATTTTATCCATATATGTGTTTGCTTCTTTCTACGTTTTCTTATTACATCAATCTTTTATTATGCAGCTTTATATTTCTACTTTTCTCTGCACTCTGCCTTTCTAATCTCCCTCTCTCCCTCTCTCAATGTCTCAAGCAAGCTCTCTCTCTCTCTCTCTCTCTCTCTCTCTCTCTCTCTCTCTCTCTCTCTCTCTCTCCCTCCCTCCCTCTCTTTCATACTCTTTTCTAAAATTCAGAGAGTTTGTTAGTGAAACTCTGTGTTAGAAATTTAAAAAAGAAAATCAACGGCAAAAACTTACAAAAACAACCTTCTACATAATGTTTCAATACTTAATGATAATTAATGCTTTTACATTTCGCCAATACTTTCTTTTCCCTCCAACGGTTAGCTCAAGGCCTACGGAAAAAAATCTTACTGTGCAAAGGACAAACGACTCTTTGGACATCACTCTTACTGGAAATTCTACACGAAATAATACCAGAGGTGCCGCCAGCGACGGCAGGAACAACAAACCTAATGATAGCAATGTGGGAAATATGAACAGCTCAAAGGGAGGAGGAAGTAATGTTCTTCGCGTACCAACTATAGCTCTAGCGGTGCCCGAGGGAAGGGAGCATCTTACCGCGAAGGCCATGCTGGCCAGTGTATACAGGCAAGAGTCTTATTGTCACTACCAGGCGCTTGTCCTCACATTGGAGAAAAAAACAACAACCAGACAATAACGTATATTTAGGCAAAATATCGAGTTCTTAAACATAATTTATCCCAGCGTTCTGCTGCAACTCATTTTCTTCTTTGGTTCTGATACCTGTCTGTCTATCAGTCGGCCTATCTATCTGTCTGTCTCCCCTCCCCACTCTCTGTCTGTCTGTCTGTCTGTCTGTCTGTCTCTCTCTCTCTGTCTCTCTGTCTCTCTCTCTCTCTCTCTCTCTCTCTCTCTCTCTCTCTCTCTTTCTCTCTCGCTCGCTCTCCTCCTCCTTCTCTTTCCTAGTTTTATCAAGTATTTTCTATTGAATATTGGATTTCTCTGGTCAAAATGAAAAACATGCCAGAAAACTTAAATTAAGTCCAAAGAAACAGCCTATCAATTACAAAATTCTATTTTGAAAAGATCTACCATTTAACACCTTTTTAAAAACCTTGTCAGTCAGATGACTATGACTTAAATACGCATGTAATAGGTCTCGCCGATACTAATTTTTTTCTTCATAAACTAGTTTCATTTAGTCAAAAACATCTAATAAAAAAAACAACAACATGTTATTACTATGACGCACCGTTTGCTTCAACAGAATGTCTTTTGCTTGAATGGGGAACTTTGAGCCAAATAAAATATACTTTGTTTTTACCAAAAAAATTTGTTTTTGTGCTCTCTTCAACGTCAGCTGGCGCATGCATGGCCGGGACTTCGACTGGTTCCTCAAATCTGATGATGACACGTACATCGTGATGGAGAATCTGAGGGAAATGCTACGGTTCTACGACCCGGATAGTCCTGTGTATTTTGGATATCGCTTTAAGCCTTACACACCACAAGGTAAGACGTAAAGAGCAGGTGAAGCTACGGAACAATCTGAAAAAACTCGAACACATTAAACAATATTGTAAATATTGTGTGGTTATATCCAGAGCTTAATGCTACGATTTATGCAGATCAAAAGTGAAAAGCGAGGAAGGACCAAATGTTTGAGAGAACAAGCCGTGGGCCGGACTTTCTTTGCTATCTGTGATAGACGCAAAAATAATGTGGCGTTCTTGCAGCCAAACAGAGATGTGAAGTTCCTTCGTGGCTGATTCGTGCTATCTCTCCTTTTTTTTTTGCTGCAGTTATATCAAATAGGAGGCAATGGATCAACGTTAATGTACCGATGTGGAAAAAGGAACTACGTTTAAAATTAATGAACATGATGTGGTTATCATAAAATAATAGCCATGATATAATTATGGATGATACAATGTAGTTCCATTCAACATATGGCATAACATTCATGATTAATGTATGATTGAAAATGGTCCAGTTTTGTATATGGTGAAGATATGACAATGATTTTGTAATTTTAAATTAGAATTACAGTAGTTTTAATTCACACGTGAAAGTCATAAACTTTAAATTTTGAATTAAGATTGGTAATATTGACAAAGTTGCCACTTTTCCTTTGCATTGAAACAAATTGACGTTTGTGACTCTCCGATTGATTTTTGTTATCTGGTATGAGGTTATAAGCTATTTTTAGATAGTTTAGGATAACACAACATATTGGGCCGTGGATCTACAAATAAAATGTCATGTTTTATATTGCGAACTTAAATGTATCTTTTTATTTCCTTAATCATGTCAAAACTATAGTTTAAAGAATCGACGATAGAAGTTCAATATCATTCGCTTTTTTTTCTTGTATGTTAATCGATTTTCGTTATCGACGACGTATGAAAATAGATTTCCGCCATTTCCTTTTTTTCTCTCTTTTTTTTTGGTAACTGACTCGTTAAAATTTTTTTTTTTGATAATTGATGTAAACAGTTGTTTACATGCGCCAGAGTGGATCAGAATGACTTTTGAAGCAGCCAATTTGCCCAACATTGATTACATTCGAATCAAAAGCATATGAACTCTTAGTTTACATGCTTCTTCCTTGCTTTCAGTTTTGTAAATTTGCCTTTGTCTCTCTGTTCCTCATCGGCGAGACGGTGCTATGATAACTCACCTTTCTGCTCTTGATCGTCCACAGGCTCTATGTCATGAGAGACAGTGTCTCACAGACGTCAGGAGAAAGGGTGACAAATTACATCTCTTTTTGCTCTCTCCTAGATCCACAGGCTACATTTCAGGAGAGACGGTGCCATAATAACTCGTCTTTTTGCTCCTGATCGTCCACAGGCTACATGTCAGGAGAGAAGGTACCATACTAACTTATTTTTTTTGCTCCAAGTCGTCCACAGGTTATATGCCAAGAGAGACGGCGCCGCACTAACTTATCTGTCTGCTCCTGGTCGTCCACAGGCTACATGTCAGGACAGACGGTACCACACTAACTTATCTTTCTGCTCCTGGTCGTCCTCAGGCTACATGTCAGGAGAGACGGTGCCACACTAACTTATCTTTCTGCTCCTGGTCGTCCACAGGCTACATGTCAGGACAGACGGTACCACACTAACTTATCTTTCTGCTCCTGGTCGTCCTCAGGCTACATGTCAGGAGAGACGGTGCCACACTAACTTATCTTTCTGCTCCTTGGTCGTCCACAGGCTCCATGTCATGAGAGACAGTGTCTCCCAAACGCCAGAAGGGAGGGTGCCACACTAACTTACCTTTCTGCTCCTGGTCGTCCTCAGGCTATATGTCAGTAGAGACGGTGCCACACTAACTAACCTTTCTGCTCCTGGTCGTCCACAGGCTACATGTCAGTAGAGACGGTGCCACACTAACTTACCTTTCTGCTCCTGGTCGTCCACAGGCTACACGTCAAGAGAAACGGTGCCGTACTAACTTACCTTTCTGCTCCTGGTCGTCCACAGGCTACATGTCAGTAGAGACGGTGCCATAATAACTCGTCTTTTTGCTCCTGGTCGTCCACAGGCTACATGTCAGGAGAGACGGTACCACACTAACTTATCTTTCTGCTCCTGGTCGTCCACAGGCTACATGTCAAGAGAGACGGTACCACACTAACTTATCTGTATGCTCCTGGTCGTCCACAGGCTACATGTCAGGAGAGACGGTGCCACACTAACTTATCTGTCTGCTCCTGGTCGTCCACAGGCTACATGTCAGGAGAGACGGTGCCACACTAACTTATCTGTCTGCTCCTGGTCGTCCACAGGCTACATGTCAGGAGAGACGGTGCCACACTAACTTATCTGTCTGCTCCTGGTCGCCCACAGGCTACATGTCAGGAGAGAAGGTACCATACTAACTTATTTTTTTTGTTCCAGGTCGTCCACAGGCTATATGTCAAGAGAGACGGTGCCGTACTAACTTATCTTTCTGCTCCTGGTCGTCCACAGGCTACATGTCAAGAGAGACGGTACCACACTAACTTATCTGTCTGCTCCTGGTCTTCCACATGCTGCATGTCAGGAGAGATGTTGCCTCACAAACGTCAGGAGAGAGGGTGCCACAGTACATCCTTTTCTGCTCTCCTCTAGATCTTATTCTTCCACAGGCTGCATGTCAAGAGAGACGGCGCCGCACTAACTTATCTTTCTGCTCCTGGTCGTCCACAGGCTACATGTCAAGAGAGACGGTACCACACTAACTTATCTGTCTGCTCCTGGTCGTCCACAGGCTACATGTCAAGAGAGACGGTACCACACTAACTTATCTTTCTGCTCCTGGTCGTCCACAGGCTACATGTCTGGAGATACGGTACCACACTAACTTATCTTTCTGCTCCTGGTCGTCCACAGGCTACATATCAAGAGAGACGGTGCCGCACTAACTTATCTTTCTGCTCCTGGTCGTCCACAGGCTACACGTCAAGAGAGGCAGTGCCGTACTAACTTATTTTTCTGCTCCTGGTCGTCCACAGGCTACATGTCAAGAGAGACGGTACCACACTAACTTATCTTTCTGCTCCTGGTCGTCCACAGGCTACATGTCAAGAGAGACGGTACCACACTAACTTATCTTTCTGCTCCTGGTCGTCCACAGGCTACATGTCAAGAGAGACGGTACCACACTAACTTATCTTTCTGCTCCTGGTCGTCCACAGGCTACATGTCAAGAGAGACGGTACCACACTAACTTATCTTTCTGCTCCTGGTCGTCCACAGGCTACATATCAAGAGAGACGGTGCCGCACTAACTTATCTTTCTGCTCCTGGTCGTCCACAGGCTACACGTCAAGAGAGACGGTGCCGTACTAACTTATTTTTCTGCTCCTGGTCGTCCACAGGCTACATGTCAAGAGAGACGGTACCACACTAACTTATCTGTCTGCTCCTGGTCGTCCACAGGCTACATGTCAGGAGAGACGGTGCCACACTAACTTATCTGTCTGCTCCTGGTCGTCCACAGGCTACATGTCAGGAGAGACGGTGCCACACTAACTTATCTGTCTGCTCCTGGTCGCCCACAGGCTACATGTCAGGAGAGAAGGTACCATACTAACTTATTTTTTTGTTCCAGGTCGTCCACAGGCTATATGTCAAGAGAGACGGTGCCGTACTAACTTATCTTTCTGCTCCTGGTCGTCCACAGGCTACATGTCAAGAGAGGCAGTGCCGCACTAACTTATCTTTCTGCTCCTGGTCGTCCACAGGCTACATGTCAGGACAGATGGTGCCTCACAAACGTCAGGAGCGAGGGTGCCACATAATATCCTTTTCTGCTCTCCTCTAGATCTTATTCTTCCACAGGCTACACGTCAAGAGAGACGGTGCCGCTCTAACTTACCTTTCTGCTCCTGGTCTTACACAGGCTACATGTCAGTAGAGAGGGTGCCAAACTAACTTACCTTTCTGGTCCTGGTCTTACACAGGCTACATGTCAGTAGAAAGGGTGCCAAACTAACTTACCTTTCTGCTCCTGGTCTTCCACAGGCTACATGTCAGGTGGGGCGGGTTACGTGTTGAGTCGTGAGGCTTTACGTCGTCTCGTGATGGATGGAATCTTCGGTAAATTCTGCGGACCTTTCACGTAAGAAATATTTTGTTTTCTCTCAGTCACTAACTTTACGAGTTGATCCATTTTTTCATACTCCGAGAATACTCTAGATTTTTTTTTCATGAGTGAAATACTTTCAAGCAATGGCAGTGTCAGCATTTTTAGTTTCTCAAACCCCCTCTTTTCCCTCTTTCTCTCCATAGAGGTGTGGAAGACCTGGACATTGGTCGATGTCTTTATACAGTTGGCGTCAAGGCTGGAGACTCTGTAGATAAACTTGGTTTGGAGCGATTTCATCCTCTCAATTTTTACGCGTATTTTGGAGATCTTAAATTACCTGCATGGACTGGAGACTACGCTTTCCACCCTTTCAAGCGAGTAAGTGTTTGCTCATTTATGCGATAGACAATTACAAGGAGTTGTACTAACTGATATTTCGAAAGTGAAATAAGCCAATTTTTTTAATTTTTAAAAGAAATATTTCTCGATAAATTGTTAAAGTCAGTATATTGTTCATCATTGACGCGTAAAGAATACTTGAATGTGGATAAACATTGTATAAAAAGATTTTTATAAAGAAAAAAGAAGCAGTCAGCGCATTTTGTAAACACTCTAAGAGTTCCTTCTTACCATTGATCTACTGAGAGCCTACAGAATAGATCACCTGTTCGATTCATGTCATCAAACATTAACTTAATTTGCAAAAGCTCTTTGTTTTTCGTGCATTAAGTTAAGTTTCACCTCCATCTATTTTAGGGGTCAGGAATTTTATAGCTTCTGAGCCTAATGATTTACAAAAAGAAAATTCCAGCCATACTGTGTCAGAAAAATGTTAAACAGTAGAAACGTAAAATACTTTTTACGCACAGGGTCTGAAGTAAGGGTCTTCACATAATGGACGGTTGTTCCCTGCAGCCAGTTATTAACTTCAAGCCTTTGAAGAAGCTCATCAAACGCATGAAAGTTTAAGTTTCTTTTTCTAAATTGTTTGAATTAATCGGAATAAAAGTTAAAAGCGCTATTTTCAAGCTTAATGAGCATCAGTAAAGGTATTACCACGGTCTATCTCCTTATGGATTCTCTCATGACAGCCAGTGTCGTTTATATCAATGCAATGGATCCAGAAACAAATGAAAATAGAACTTTTATTTGTTTTTCAAGTGTTCAAATAGCTATTGTTTTATCATTTCTCTTATTTTTTTTTAACCTAGGGTTTCGGATGTTGCAGCAACAAGACCATCTCCTTTCATTACATAAGAACTCACGAGATGTACATGCTGGAGTTTCTTATATACCACATGAAGCTTTAACCTGAGAGACACTTTCATACCAGGAGGCACAAAATAAACAGGTGTAGCCTACAAAAGGTTGTCAGAAC
>JAWDGP010004964.1:370000-437500 GCA_033675545.1 Elysia crispata | reverse complement strand
CATCTGCAATATTTGTATTTATTCTTGAAAAGTGGCCTTATCAGTTCTGAAGTGGAATGTTATTTTAAAGTGCTATTTTTTGTCCTAATTATCTCATTCTCTGTGCGTGTGACTCCTCTTTTGGTATTGGTGGTGGTGGTGGTGTTCTTCTTCTTCTTCTCCTTCTTCTTCTTCTTCTCCTCCTTCTTCTTCTTCTTCTCCTTCTTCTTCTTCTTCTTCTTCTTCTTCTTCTTCTTCTTCTTCTTCTTCTTCTTCTTCTTCTTCTTCTTCTTCTTCTTCTTCTTCTTCTTCTTCTTCTTCTTCTTCTTCATCATCATCTTCTTTTCTTCTCCTCTTTTTTATTTATATTTATTCACTCTCTTTCACATATTCAACCAGTGTGTCTATTTATCTCAAAATACTCTATCCCTTCTTTGTCTGTCTGTCTGTCTGTATATCTGTCTCTCTGTTTGTCTGTGTCTGTCTATCTATCTGTGTCCTCTTTCTCTCTGCCTCTCTCTCTCTCTCTTTCTCTCTCTCTCTCTCTGTCTCTGTCTCTCTCTCTCTCACGCACATATTGTTTCTAAACGTCAGACTCTTTTTGTCTGTTTACTCGTTGTCTGAGCCTTTTCTCAATTTTTCCTCCTCATCTTATTTCTATTTCTCACACAAACACACTTGCTCTCTCCTATTGTCTGACTCTTTTTAATGCGTCTCTTTGTAAGTCCGAATCTTCCCTCCATCCCCGCCGTCCCTCTTCCTCCTTCTCTCTCTCTCTCTCTCTCTCTCTCTCTCTCTCTCTCTCTCTCTCTCTCTCTCTCTCTCTCTCTCTCTCTCTCTCTGTGTCTGCCTGTCTATCTGTCTCTGTCTGTTTGTCTGTCTTGCTTGTCTGTCTGTCTCCCTCCCCCTCTCTCCCTCTCTCTCTCTCTCTCTCTCTCTCTCTCTCTCTCTCTCTCTCTCTCTCTCTCTCTCTCTCTTTGTGCCTTATTTTTCCCTCACAATTATTGTCAAATCCAGTCCTATTACTAAAATCAGCAGCGTCATACGATCTGCTTTGATGTCGCTTCTCATCTATACCCCCGTGTGATTAGAATTTGATTTTGTTCAGGACGAAACCATAATTCAAATTTTTTTCACACCATGAACTGAGGTGCTCGGATTTCCTAGTTTCTCCTGTTTTATAAATACCACTGAAAGAATCAAAGAGAATGGTTTTGTAGTTCTTTACTGAGTTTTTAATAAAGGCATCGGTCACTGCGCAGAGAGCTTTGATTCTTAGATATCGTATTTATTTCTTCAACGTTTACAGATGTGTATTGTGCTTTTTATTTTCTGATTTTTTAAATGCTGCATAAACACATTATTTATCCTACTGCGATTATTTGCAGATAAAAAGCAGTTCAAAATAAGGATAGGAAACTGATAGACATGCTGTTAGAAGCCTCGAAATATAGATATTTACCTATATTTATTATACATGATCTCAGAACAGTTTTCTCTTGCAGCACGTCTCGTTGTTAAAATTTATAGCGTTGATAATGGTGAGCTGACAATATTCAGGCCTTTCATGCGACTGAAAGCAAACTCGTTTGAATTTTTTTTTTTTTTTGAGGAGAATCCCTCACGATAAGAGACGAAGTCTAATGATTAACTCTGATTACCGTCTTCTGATTAAGACCATCATTTCACTACATTATGATGGGAAGAAAATACCAAGTTAAACCACGCATTTCTGCTTATCCGTGTCCTCAGTCGCAAAACGTGCCTGGGACTAGCACGTGATTTATAGTAAGACTTTTATTTCAAGTTTTTTCTTTCTTTTTTTTTTTTTAAATTAAGCTAAAACCCATCAGGTATCAGGGATTTGATGTTCAAGACATCGCAGATCATTGCCATTGAATTCAATGTATAGTAGACTGGGAGCAAATAATCCTCTTAATTAGGATAGCTTAAATATGAGTCTCTCTATAAATGAGGTCTTTTCATATAAAAAAAAAAGCTTTTGATTCAAAGTCACAATAAACTTTAAATAACGTATGAAACGTTTTTATTGAGAGCTGATTAGGAGCTTTATGGCTAGAAATGATGGTGCCCTAAATCTCTTTCGATAAAGTTCTAAATTAGCACTTTTAATCAAAATATTTCATTCGATCATTTGAAGGAAATCTTGAAATATAAAAAAAAGTATGCTTAAAGTACCATGTAAAATACTCGTGAGATAAAAAAATATATATCAAAGCGGTATTAGCCAATTGTAGTAACCTCCCTTTCCAACGAAATTCAAAGGCAAGTTCCGTCCAGCCATGTAAACACCCTATCTTCTTTTGAACAATAATCAAAGTAAACAAAAATCGTATCTCTAGTCTGACTTTCTTATTCACCGCAACTTTTATCTACAAGATTTCAAACTTTTGCAAAACGGGAATATTATCTGTTTCAAATTTTCTGTTACCCTCTATATAATAAATGAACTATATCACTTGAACATTAAACAGATTGTACAATTCACTTCGAGTCTATAATTCATATACCGAAACGGGAAAAGAGGCGCATGTGGATTTAATCTGCCGATATATTGTCCATAAAACTTTTCGCTACTGGAGTTTTATGAACTTGTTTCCACCATGGAATCAAAGGTTATAACTTTTCAATCAGAATATTAGATGCTATCACATTAAAAGCGGTCATTTGAAATTTACTACTGGGTAGTCGAAGAACTAGCAGTTTAAAAAAATTCTGCCTTACTGTTTGGGGGTCACTTGTAAATTTGTTTTGTTTTTTTTTTCACTGATGTTTTTTATATCTCTCCTGTCCAAAAAAGATATTGGAGGCCACCATATGAAACAAGTCCCCATCAGATAGGGCAAAACATAATCGATAAGGCACTAAACTTAGTCAATTTTGGACAGCGAGGAATAACATGGCAAAACTTTTGACATCGCAAACAGTGGCGCTCCTCTTGAGTCATTTGTCATTTGCATTACCATCATCATTATCGAGGTAATATTCACCATCATAACAGCCAACGTTAGAAGAAATATTAATGCAAGTAAAAGCAATAGTAGGTATTGAACTAGTGGCAGTAATAATAGCAGTAATCATAGTAGTAGTAGCAGTAGTAGTAGTAGTAGTAGTAGTAGTAGTAGTAGTAGTAGTAGTAGTAGTAGTAGTAGTAGTAGTAGTAGTAGTAGTAGTAGTAGTTGTAGTAGTAGTTGTAGTAGTAGTAGTTGTCGTAGGAGTAGTAGTAGCAGCAGCAGCAGCAGCAGCAGTAGTAGTAGTTGTAGTAGTAGTAGTTGTAGTAGTAGTAGTAGTAGTAGCAGCAGCAGCAGCAGCAGCAGTAGTAGTAGTAGTAGTAGTAGTAGTAGTAGTAGTAGTAGTAGTAGTAGTAGGAGTAGTAGGAGTAGTAGGAGTAGTAGTAGTAGTAGTAGTAGTAGTAGTAGTAGTAGTAGTAGTAGTAGTAGTAGTAGTAGTAGTAGTAGTAGTAGTAGGAGGAGGAGGAGGAGGAGGAGGAGAAGGAGGAGCAATAGTATTAGTGGTAGTAGAAGAAGAAGAAGTAGTAGTAGTAGTGTTCGTCATGGTAGTCAACGCAAAAGAGGGTGGAGGGCAGGAGGTCATATATAAAGAACATAGATAAATTACAAAATAAATGGAGCGATAGAAAACAAAAAAAGATGAATAAACATTATTATGAAGATAAAATAAGCTGAGACAAGAGCCAAGAAGTGAGAGCAAAGAAGAGAAAGCGAGACAGGGATCGCAATACTGACAAAGAGATCTGGAGAAAGCAATGTTCTGTTGTTCTTTGGATATTCATAATTATATGAGGCGATGCGATACTTTTAAATACTGAAAACATTGGAATTAGTATGGTTTCAAATATAATAATATTTAGCGGAAGGCCGCATGGCAGAACCAGCCGCACTGCCCTGGAGTAAACCGACAAATCCCCGGCTCCTCACTCTTATCTTATCGAACCCAGCAGTCGTGGCGCTCTTTGGTGTTAAACAGGTGCTTTTAAACAGTTGTTCTTTTATGATAATTCATTTGCTTCGTCTGGAATATATTCCATTTTAAAGTAAACCCTTTCTATTTACCGTTACTTATTATTTCATGATAAATGATAGATAATAGTCTATGTGACATAAATAAATTCGTGCGTAATTCGATATTGAAACATTTAATTCAAGGCTAGAGGTTCAGTGAGGTTCTTCGATAGCTGTTAATTGCTTTGATTTTTTTTTCATTTTAATATAAGTTCGCTGATTCTATTCTTATTCTGCTGACCATACGCATCTAATTTGCATAATTTTAAGTTTAACAGTGAATTATAATTGAATTTTCGACAAAACACACAACACCCTTGTCACAGGAGTTCTAGAAAATTTCCTTAAAATTTCCCTTTAGTACTGAGCGTTGAAAATTGCTGAAAAAAAAATAGATTTTAAAAGTTCCAGCGAAACATTTACACTTATCCTAAATAAATTGTATGAGAAAATGTAATCTAAATGTATTTTAATGTACCCTTTCTCCTCCGTACTTTCACAGGGATTTCGAAGCAGCTGATTGCGGATCCAGGAATCGGTGATTTCTCTGAGTAAAGAGTTAACAGTTTTTATTCGTTCGCTCTCGATGAAAATATATTCTCTAGCTAAATTTGAAGTTTCATGGTGCTGCAGTCACTGATTGGAACAATAAATCTTAGCAACTTTGTGACACGTCACAATTTTTTGTTTAGTTTGTGATGCATAACCGTTTCCCAACAGTTTTCGTTTTCTTTTTTTTTTTTTATTTATTTTTCTTTGGGCCTAAGATTCGTAGACCCAACATATTGAACATCCAAATCAATATCATCAATTAATTTTTGTTGTAAACAGAAGTGTAGATGAATTATTCACACACATACGAGAAAAAGACACGCGTTGATGCTGGTGTTGTAGTTAGCCACAATTTTTTAATATCATCATTATTTTCCTACTTTTTGCTATCTCTTTTCACGTTTTACTTGCCCTACTAGATTGGTTCACGAAACGAAGAATTTATGTAAAAATGCTTCTAAGCCTTTGTGGACTATTTGTAAAAGAACATCGTGAATCTTTTTACTTTAAGTGCATTTCTCGTAGTGCTTCTAATCAATGCTAGATTATTGAGAATCCTTGTGTGAAAGGCTATAATCACGTCTCTCAATTTGATTGAAAGCTTTCTTAAACAAGTTAAAAGTAAACAGAGATCCATTAACTCCACCAAATTAGCCAGTGCTTTACAAATTAAGTCCCTTGAGCCGTAATTCAAACAAGGGCTGTTCAATCAATACTAGGGGCTATCTTGAAGTGCAAGTAAGAAGTTGTCGGACAACTTGAATGTGTTTGAATTCGTTTTAAGAGATGAGTACAGAGATGAGTTGCTTCAATTCTTATCAATAATTGACCGAAAAACTGAGTTTGATATGAATAATTATGATGAACAGAAGATCAATAAAATCAGGACATATTGATGCATTTTAAAAGGAGCTGTTCCAAAACTAATTTCCTAAATATGTTTGGAGCTCTATCGTGTTGCAAGTAGTTTAGAAAACCAGCGTATAACACGGAGAAAGAACTGCTGTTTTAAAAATAATTTTCGCGCAATTTGGAAATACAACAACTAGTGGAAAACATTTTGTCTCATTGGCGAGTTACATTTATTATGTGAATTCTTAAGTTTGAACAATGTTCTTTGCTTTTCTGGTGAGTTTTCATTTTCTGGAAACATCCGGTGTGTACAACATGAAGTTGAAGAAATTTCTTTATCAAATTACAAATTTATGACATCTGCTTTCATTGGAGAGTTTTTAGTTTTTTCAAGATTAGTCTAGAAATCACTAAGCGAAATAAAACCCTCTTTGCTGATGATATAAATATATCGTTTTTAAAGACTATGAATATAAATTTATGATCGAAGATTATTAAGCTTGCGTTTCGGTTTTTTTTTTAAATATAAAAATGGCTCTTTTTAAAATAATTAAGGTAAACATTAAGATTCTTAGTCGGCCATGACCACACCTACATTTTCTACATTGTGAAACAGGTTGGAAATAATCTTTAAAAATTTAAATTATGATTCCTACGCATTGAACTTATTATAGGACTAGCTTAGTAGCCTTTTTGTTCATGTTCATTTACTGCACAAAGAGTGACAAGACAGATAAACGAAACTTGGTTGCCAATAAGAGATTTCACAAGGAAGATGAAAGTTAAGGTATACGCGTTAATACTTAATCAATCAGTTATAAATAATGAATTAAAGGTTTTATCGTTTAGTTTTAGACGTCATATCATTCATGCAAAAATAGAATGTTTCCTTTTAAAGAGACATATATTTAAAACAAGAGCAGTTATTTATTTTCTGTAATTTCTAAACATGATACTGCCCGTGTTAAAAATTTCTGTTTAAACGATGGTGGTCATTCCCATACAACCCAATCTTCGGAATAGACCAATGACCCATTGGAAAAAACAAACCCAATGTCAACTGTGAATCCATTGGCTGTAAGAATGAGACATATGGCGAGTCGCCACATCTTTCCAGCATAGAAATCGTTCCCTTAGCTAATATTCTCTACATTGTTCAGGATTTCATCACCGAAGTCCGTATTGCTTCTGTTAAATCCGTTCGTACTTCTGCTAACCAGTTTTTAGGGATTAAAAGGAAAATAGTTCAATGCACGAGACATTAAATTAAATGCATTATCTTGTTGCAGCTCCATATATATCCATAGTTGAAAGCAGTTGAAAGTCGAAGAGGTGATTTTAAAGAATAATGGAAAAGATGAATCGCCTCGCCGTGAGCTAATTAATCGGAATCCTGCCTTTAAGTGTAGAGAGGTCTGTGTTGACATTGTTCGATCAATATTATCGCCTGTAGTTGACCCGTCATTTTTCATTACAAGCAGTTTCACAAGCTGGATTTCTGATGCTGAAGAGTTGAAGAGAAAACTCTTTCAACCTGATCTTATCAAGTTGACATTATGAGCTGTTTGAGATAAATATAGATCGATCGAAATGTTTTTATTTTTATTTTTTTAAAGTGATGTATCGATACGAAAAAGAATACATTAAGCTCTTTATAACCAAACTATGGTAGAAAAGAACAACAGTGTTTATTTTTGTCTCCGATATTCTATTGTTCTTGGAAAGCTATAGGCTTAAATTATAAATTATTTAATGTTAAACATTTGATTCGTTTCGCCATGTATGTTAAGTGACTTTCACAGGCTCGATATTCTTTGAATTCACATGGTGTTGAATTTCACATCTTCAAGTTGGATCGAAGTTTGTTTATTTGTTTTAATTATTATTATTATTATTATTATTATTATTATTATTATTATTATTATTATTATTATTATTATTATTATTATTATTATTATTATTATTAAATTCCTTGCTACTCAAATGTCCCAGTAATTTTTCGCATCCTGGGTCTTGAAGTTTCACCAGGATTTCGTGAACAGTAGTACAACGTTTAACATTTCCTGTGCAATGCGAAATTGAAACGGTTGATGCAATCGTGATCGCAACAAATATAACCATGAAAGATTTCTGCGATGTGCTTGTTTTGGTTCTAACCACAGCCGTGATCACTGAACACTTTGGATATTCCCAAGGAAGAGCGTTTGTTCCATTCCTATGTGAGTATATATCAAGCTTGCTTGAGGATGGTATACAAGTATATATATATATATAACAGCTATGAATTAAACATCTCGATCTATTTATACTTTTTTTGTATTATTGCATGTCATATTATTTTATTACAATGTTATTTTTTTATATTTTATTTTTTGTTGAATTTTATACCTTTAGCCTAACCCTTGGTCAGTTCGTTTTCTTCTTCACTCCAGGTACTATTCTCTCTCTCTCTCTCTCTCTCTCTCTCTCTCTCTCTCTCTCTCTCTCTCTCTCTCTCTCTCTAGGTTTAAAAAGAGACAGGCACACCACTTTATAACTACGGGACTAAAAAAAGAAACAACACAAGTATAGATTAAACATAAAAACGTTTCGCCTTTATTGTGGCTTCATCAGAGTGTGTAGGAAAAAATTGACTTCAACAAGTTATACAGAACATTGGGGGAGCTGGGCTCAGACGGGACAAATGATTGGTTGGGGGAGGGGCAGTGCGCAGAATGCTTCAAGGTTCAGTGCAATGGCTAGGGATGGTGATGGCAGAGGGCGTGACCTCGTTGATATGAGGGTAAGATAAGGCTGGAGCGCGAGTTTGGAATAAAATATTAGGGCTGGTTAGTGTCTGTAGAGAAATCAAAATTCAAAAATTGGGAAAAGGTTTTTTGGGTTTTACGCCTGATTCAAATGGGAATGCGCGTGTAGAAGAATGATAGTTGATACGTTACAGGGCGAGATGTAGAGGGTCTCTAATAAATATAGGTGGTACTGTAGGCGGGGATGGCGATTGAAAGACCATATAAATATCCAAATTCTCACGTAGGTGGAGAGAAATATTACTAACAAACATGATGGAATTATGCGTATATATATACAGCAGCTACGATGATTATGTTGTTAATTGCTCTCTTATTCTGTGTTTCACTCTCTCCCTTTAGCTATCTTTCTTAAAGCTCGATTCTACACGTCATTATTTCCTTTGCAGTGCCTCGTTCTGTCTTATTAGTTACAACCAAACCCTTATTTGTTACCCCCCCCCCCTCTCTCTCTCTCTCTCTCTCTCTCTCTCTCTCTCTCTCTCTCTCTCTCTCTCTCTCTCTCTCTCTCTCTCTCTCTCTCTCTCTCTCTCTCTCTCTCTCTCTCTCTCTCTCTCCTTCTCTTTAGCTCGGCGTGGGGCTGTGGTGCTGGTTCAATAGTGCCTCTAGATGACTAACACTAAGCATGGTATATTATGAATGGTGATGACAATACATTTATAGGTTGTAGGGATAGTAGTTAGTCAACCTGTTCTTTCAGTAGAATAAACATGTACTGATGTAGATTCTTAGCGCCTTAGGGTGGTGAAGTAGGATTATTGTGGTAACACTGAACAGTATTGTCATACATGAATGATATACACTTGAATATAGATGATCAATAAAATGAGTGCATATATCGTGGATACTGATGCGTTGTATCTCTTAACTTTCTTTCGACCTCATTCTATTTATCTCTAAGTCTAATCCCTCTCTCCCTCTCTCCCTCTCTCTCTCTCTCTCTCTCTCTCTCTCTCTCTCTCTCTCTCTCTCTCTCTGTCTCTCGCTTGTTGAATGTTAACATTCAACAGTGAATCTCTCTTTGTCCCTAAAAGACTTACTCTCTTAATGTGTTAAGGATTCTCTCTCTCTCTCTCTCTCTCTCTCTCTCTCTCTCTCTCTCTCTCTCTCTCTCTCTCTTTCTCTTTCGCTTATCTTGGGGCTGTGATGCTGGTGCAATAGTACCTCTAAATGACTAACAGTAATCATAGCATATTATGAATGGTGATAACAATACATTTATAGGTTATAAGGATAGTAGTTACACAGCCTGTTCTTTCAGTAAAATAAACATGTGCTGATGTAGATTCTTAGTGCCTTAGTGTGGTAAAGTAGGATTGTTGTGGTAACACTAAATAGAATTGTAATATACACGTGAATATGGATGAGCAATATAATAAGTACATATGTCGTGGATACTGATGCGTTGTATCTCTTATCTTTCTTTCTCCCACATTCTATTTATCTCTAAGTCTAATCTCTCTCTCTCTCTCTCTCTCTCTCTCTCTCTCTCTCTCTCTCTCTCTCTCTCTCTCTCTCTCTCGCTTGTTTAATGTTAACATTTAACAGTGAATCTCTCTTTGTCCCTTAAAGACTTACTCTCTTAATGTGTTAAGGATTCTCTCTCTTTCTCTCCCTCTCTCTCTCTCTCTCTCTCTCTCTCTCTCTCTCTCTCTCTCTCTCTTTCTCTTCCGCTTATCTTGGGGCTGTGGTGCTGGTTCAATGGTGCCTCTAAATGACTAACAGTAATCATAGCATATTATGAATAGTGATAACAATACATTTATAGGTTATAGGGATAGTAGTTACACAGCCTGTTCTTTCAGTAAAATAAACATGTGTTGATGTAGATTCTTAGTGCCTTTGTGTGGTAAAGTAGGATTGTTGTGGTAACACTAAGCAGAATTGTAATATACATGTGAAAATGGATGATCAATATAACAAGTACATAATAAAATCGTGGATACTGATGCCTTGTATCTCTTATCTTTCTTTCTCCCACATTCTATTCATCTCTAAGTCTAATCTCTCTCTCTATCTCTATCTCTATCTCTCACACATACACACTCTCACAGACACACACGCGTCCTTTTTGGATCCTTTATAATTACCAAGTTGTCCTCCAAGTGTGGTGTTTTTGCTTTTCTATTTGGATTTATCTCTCTCTCTCTCTCTCTCTCTCTCTCTCTCTCTCTCTCTGTCTCTCTCTGTCTCTCTCTTTCTCTCTCTCTCTCCCTCTCTCTCTCTCTCTCTCTCTCTCTCTCTTTATCCCTCTCTTTATTTCTCCCTCTCTATCTATCTATCTATCTCTCTGTCTATCTATCTATCTATCTATCTACACTCGTTTGTTTACGTTCATGTTTCTATTTAAAAATCTTTTTGGTCTTTTTTTTTTCTATTACCGCTTTTTGTGTGGTAGGTTTAAAACGATGTCATATACTCACCCCTTGATTTCTCTGAGGATTGGCAGTTTTATATTTTTAACCACTTATATTAAAATGTAATATTTTCCATGATAACGAATGATAAATATTTGGCTGGTAAAGAAAATATGCTTTTCACTTTAAGGCTGAAATATGCTTTCATTTTATTTTTATGCTCTTCGCCTGTATTCTCTTCGTGTGTTTCAAAAACATTTTTGACAATCAGAATCTTTTTTTTTTAGTTAATTGAGATGTATACTATCGTTTCAACAATTCTTCGCAAAAAATGAGGGCAGAAACAGAATTGCTTTAACAAAAAAATGGTGCGGTAGCTTGTAGTCAATCAAAATTAATTGTATTACTTTAAGCAATAGTCATCAACACCAGTCCAAATACCAGGGGTATCCAAAACAGCAATCGTCAACAGAGCGCAATGCACACCAACGAGCACGCAGACCCGACATTGTTGTGGACAGATTTCTTTTTATAACCGATTCCTTGAACTTGACCTCTAGAGAATCTAGAACCATCTAAGCTCTAGCCCAGACATGCACCAATGTACTTTGCTTTTCAACCTTTCATAGCATTTTTTACTCTGCTATTTCCTTGGCTAAGATTCTTAGATCTAGGTTTGACCGACGCCAATTAGTAATTGTATCGTCTCCCTCGCCCCCATCTTCTCACCTTCCTCATTATCTCCTTTTCCCCAACTGTTAAAGAAAGTGATAAGTGATTATTTTTCTGTATCATAGGCAGTTTTCATGATCTACAATACCTAAAGATAAGGGTAATATTTTACACTTAGTACGCCTACGAAGTGGCTACATAGCAACATCTATTCTTAAGCAGATAATAGATGAGGAAAAGAATGGTATTTCTTGCAACCTCTCGTCTGCTCTCCCATCTAGAAACGCTTATCAATATAACAACCTTTTAAAAAAAAACTTCCGAAAAAGATTGATAGCGATTTCACAGCATAGGCAGAAAATAGTAGACGATGATATTAGAATTTCTTGAACTCGCAAATATAAAAATCTTAACTTATGTTTTTGTATGAGTCTTAAATCACCTTTCAGGAAACACGGCTGAAAATATTTTTACATGGACTCTCATTTGTATCATTCTTTAAGGCACACTGGAAAACCCTGAGGCTTTAAAGGGACACAATGATCCATTAGAGATAGCTCTCAACCTACTTCAGAGTGAGAACCTAGAAGTGAAGATCAACAGAAGCTTCATTCTTCCCAAGGATGTGTTCCATCTCGTGAGCCAGCCCCACCGTGAGTTAGGATGTTAATCTTTATAAATTACAATCCAAATAGTTGCCTTAATATAGGCATTTTCCGGTATGGTTTAAAGGATTTTGGCCAGTCATGGGATCAGCTATCAGGTTGTTGAGGATGAGGAAGTAAAACTTTTTCAAGGATTAAGATTTCCATTTAAATTTTCTGCCTGTGTGTGGCGAACAGGGGAGGGAAAAGGGAGAGAAGAAGTGGGGTGCGAGATATAAATATAAATTAATATATTTGGTCAGATTTTGACTCTCTCAAATATTTGCCTTAAGTGAACTTGAAAACATGTATTAGTTTTATTTTAAATAAACAATATTTATATACATTACAGTATTGTTTCAAGTAAATCAATTATTCATATATTCTTTCGAAACCTCCCATCGAAGCATGTCAAGAAAAATTACTTTGGCTCATTCCATTTACAACTATACTAAATATTTTATCGAAAATGCACACAAATGCATGACATTTTATTTCTTTTAAGAACAGAGTTGAATAAAATCATTTAAGAAAATTCCTTTCTCCGTAAGAGAAAAAATGATATGGCGCATCTTAGTCCATCTACTCTTCATCCAATACTTGATAAGCGGCTGTTATATATAAAGTTAATCAGACCATTCGTATGCAATTGAGCTTTAATAATATCGTTAAGCTTATTTTATTTACTTACAGACGCCCAAAATGCCTACAGCGAGATCCAGTGGTCCGAGTGCAATGCGCTGATTATTGTCTCGAAATGCGACATTGCTGCAGTGCTTATTGATTGGTTCAGAGGTTTGAAATTCAACAACAATGTCGCCCCGTCTATACTGCTATTTGAGCCCGATTTTCTCCTATGTCAAATTTCCACCCAAGGTGTTCTTCAGCTTGCTGAATCACAGGGGGCGATGCAAGCCGTGGCCCAGGTTTTGCTGCATGGACACTTAAACTGGCGGAAATTAATTCTTATCCATGACAGCACGATTGGTAGGTCGCTTTACTTTTTTTCTTTAAATTCTTAGAAAAAGGAAAAAATAAAAAGTTTACACGAGAGTTGAGTGCCAATAAAGCCTGATAAAGCATCCAGCAAATGGTATGTTCGAAGTACAGTTATTATCATCCTTTTCTCTATGGTACTAGGATTACATCAAACATTACTATCACTAATTTTAGAACTATCACAGCACTGCATTTACCACTACCAGTCCCACTCTCATCACCATTACTACCACTACTATTACTGCTTCTTTCAATACCACCCCAGCACTTTTTTTGTGAAGATGGTAAGTTTTAACACGAACATTGCGAAACTATTTCTTCGAAGGAATAACTTTCCATGGATTAGAGATTATCTCGTATCATTATGATTTTCAGCTAAAGATAAGTCATCGTCTTAAAAATGAAGGGGCATAAGCAAAGATCAAACATGTCTCTATGAATCACAATAACAAATTATGGCAATCTGTAAGTTCTTCTCTTTCCAAGAGCCTCATTTTTAATACAGCTCGATGAAGACAAGTGGAAGATATTCCCTTTGGGATAGTGGATTGAGATATATATATATATATATATATATATATATATATATATATATATATATATATATATATTCAATGTTCAATTTCAACTGAACAGTATCATTTATCAAATGGTTAAGAATATAAATAAAAAATATATCAGAGTTATCTGTATCCTCGATAAATGTAATATCAATAGGTCCTAGCACGTCTGAAAATGTATATCGATAAGTTCAACTTTTTAAGGTTATTTTTACTTTGCGGCAAGATTCAGAAACTAGAACCAGATCTAACAAGTTATAATGTCAAGTTACCGGCAATTTTGGGAGCAAAGAGCGACACAGAGAAATAATCGTTTTTATCAAGTTAAGAGTTTGGTTCAGTGTATAGACAAGATCTGTTTCCTCTGATATTAGCCATTGGAAGGTCGTCTTTTTCATCACGCTCCTAATCATCCTTGTTACTCTTGGGTTTTTTTTTCTTTATGTCCTGATTACATTGTAATATGGCGATCGCTTTCTCTGTTCTAGAGCATCCTCAAAATCATCACCACTTTGCAAACATAATAGGAGTTGAGGTGAACTAGTTTTATTTACCATAGTTCGTGATAATTACTGATAATTTGAACCATTTTAAAACTAAAAACTAAATAGAGGTTTTTCCAAAGAAATTCGTATGAAAATTGTTTGAATCGGCATCTTCGCAAGTCACAGTGCCCAAACGAGTGGGGCAGGGTGGAGGGTGGAGGAAGGGATAAAGAGGCGAGAGGAGGGGAGAGGAGGGTCAAGGACTTGGTGACCACCTGGCTGCACTAAATCTACTTTTATTTCAGTTAGTTGGAATAATAATTAACAAAATTCTAAACTACCTTGATATTAAAGATAAATCTAAAACTATTTAATTTTTTGTTTCTTGTCTTAAAATTGTTACTGACTTTTGTCGATTTACCAGATACATAGTCTAATGTAGAAGAGAGTTTAAATAAATTCTTTGCCCTTGCACTGGCTTCTTCTAAGTTCAGGTGCAGTTTATCCTAAGTATTGTGTTGCGCTTTCTAGAATACAAAAATCATGTTTCCTTTCTAAATTTAAGCATCCATTGCTGGTTAACTTTTGTACGAACATGCTTGAGGTTAAAAAAAAAACAACAAGAAAGGACAAGTAAATTAGACAAAGCAATTAGAGTTTAAACTCGGTCGCTCTTGAAAGAGATAAGCCAGCAGTAGCACTTCCGCATTCGCATTTCAAAATCAATATCAACGAGAGGACAAGCTATTAAGCTAACAATCTGAGTAATTCTTAAGGATCAATATCGATTAGCACAGCATTTAAGGATATTCCTGTTAATCGACAAGATTGACAATCAATCCGAGAGAGATTGCAGGAAAAGGAGCCGTTCCCGACATTCGGGTATCGTTTTGATCTTTGAACGTTTGTCTTGCATGCTAATAACGTCATCATTTCCGTGCCTCGATAGGTCAAAATGCAGTAATAATTTTAAGCTTGTTTTGTTATGACACCCTTTTTTCTGCCGTCACTGTCGGGGCTACATTCATATGGTCGAAGGAAAAAGTATTGATTGCTCAATTATTTACTCACATTTATTCATATCGATATTAGAAAATATTCGAAAAAAAAAAAAAAGAAATGGTCAGAAAATTTTATAAAAAAATTAGTTTTTATTCTCTTTTATATGCCATATAGATTTATGTCATAATCTCCTATGTAAGAGCGGTATTCAGCAAGTCTTCTTGAACATGTAAATCAAAAGTTTCTATACTAGAATAACTCGCCTCAGTCTTTAAATTCTTACAAGATTATTTTGCTCAAAGTGAGATTCAAATAATTTTTGAAATTCTAGGCTCCAAGTGATAAAATATTTCAAATTAAAAAAAAATAAAGTCTAATTCTGTCGTACTTGAATTTTCCTTCGCTTTGTAGTATTATGATTTCCCTCGGTTGTATTCAAGGTCAGTGTACCCGATTTGTTAAGGTTTACAGGACTTTTTCTTTTTGTGTGGAATAAATCTCTTAAAGCCACGCAATGATTGATGGATTTTTTAAAAAGATATATGGAATGTAAAGGGGTAAGAATAAAAAAAAAGTTGCTGGCACTTAGTAGATTAATTTTTTTTATATTTTTATGCACCTTACTGGAAAACACTTTTGGTGTATCATTAAAGATAGCTTCTCCTCACATTCCTACACTTAATATTAATTACATGTAATCAATCAATTAAAAAAGAAACAGCAACGATAATTAAAAAAAGATAGATTTGCAGTTTAATCTGTAGTGAAATTGTAAACCCCCATAATTAAACCTAAAGAATCTCCATGTTGATGACCGTGGAGTGCTAAAGACGACCCATTTTTAAGGTATAAAGCCCCCTTCAGATGTACAGTTTTTTGTATCCGGTAAAGCCATCCGGTCAGTTGAAACTGACACTAACCGGATTAGCAATCATATGACCGTTTACATGCATCAGTTGGATATCAGTTGACCTGATCATTCAAATCTTGGCCTAGATGATGACATCATTGGATTGTCGTATCTAGTTCGCGCGAAATTCAAAACGTTCACAAAAATGGAGGATGATCAACATGATTTCGAATTTTTTATTTTTTAATTTATCGTTAAATTCTGTTCCCCGCGTAATTTTGACTAATTGAAGGTCGCTGATCACGAAAATCGTATTAATTTTTAGATTGGACCAGTAATTCAAAATATTTTTATTCGTATTTTTAGCTCCGCACGCGGCAAGATCAAAGTAAAGACCTCGAGGCGCCAGTGCCGCAGTTCACTGGATGTCCACCGGATGGGAAATATCTAGCTGCGCCAGATATCAAGCTATCCGGTACGATTTTTGTCAAGCCGCTTCTTTGCACTACTATTTTTATTCTCATGGACTGACCGGATGGCTTTACCGGATACAAAAAACTGTGCGTCTGAAGGGGGCTTAAGAAACACAACTTGTAAAGATTATTAAAAACAAGTTCTCTGCCCCTGTATTTTCGACAAACTATGAAGATAAGAATAATTCATTACTTGAAATTCTGGAGGTACAGCCCCAAAAAAGAGTTAAAGAGATTTTTGGGACAAATTTTCAAGAGCTATTTGAAATTCGGTTTACAAGAAAACAAAAGAATAGCATAAAATGATTAAATTGGATGGTCGAAAATCAAAGTCTAGAAATGTGTAGCAATCTAGACCTACATTCCAAATAGATATATTGTATCTAGATTGGCTTTAGAGGTGAGGTGTATTTATTGAAGCCTAATCCACATTGCATATTGGGTGATAAGCTATAATTCTATATAAGAGTGATGTAGGATCTTAAATCTCTATTCAATTAAGATCTGTATAGTTGACAAAAAATTTATATGTAAACCAAAAAATAGATGTAAAGCAAATGAGCAGACTAGGTATTTGTATCTTCCAAATGGATTTGTGTGTTATGCAAAATGAAATGAGTCAAGATTCTGGAAGTGATAATTTTGTCAAGCTGCAGAGATTATTGAATTTCCATGAAAGAACTAAAACCGGGTGCTGAATGCTGCTTTTCATCAAAATGGAGCAGCGTTGACTCATCAGAGGGTTTTTATGGAATGCAACAGGGGATCTTCATTGGGTCAAAGAAAAGGTTGGAAGAATCATTTCTCAACTATGAATAATCTCATGTTACATCTTTCTCTGGACCAAAAAGTTTTATAGTGCGAATACAGTACCGCCAATTTTTCCGATTGTTTATCTTGAATATATCTTTTACAAAGTCTCTATAAGGTTTCCAAAAATACTGCTTTGTATACCACAAGTTAACCCTCTTTTGAAAGGGTTGGACCATCTGCCGAAGCTCCTACCTGACCCTTTGCAGACTGTTGAATTTGGTAATCGGTTACAGTGAAGAGTTCAGCTTCCATATATTTTCTTTTTTTTATCTAATGCCTCGTGAACTTTTTTGGCTTGAATTTCATGTTCTACCAAGTCATGAGCACGTCATGGAGCTTTAACATTCAGCGTGTTTCGTCTTTATTTGAGAAAATTATGTTGGTAACGTCCATGAATACTTTTAGAGGAATGTAAGGCCAGTTGCTAAGATTTGCAGTATCTACGTTTCCTAGGCCCTATTTTTTTTTTTTAATTTATTTTTGTTTTCAATATAATTTCCATGCCTTTCACGAGATATTGCGCACTTTATTAAGATTTCAAATATAAAAATAAATCAATCATATAATCCAGAAACCGCAAAAGAAGTCATCCAGCGTCACCTGTATGTTCTTAATCTGAGGGACTTTTGGACCATTTGGTGTAGTACCTATCTTTATGCATTTGTCAAGTCAGATCATACAACATCAACGTTGAATTACCCTGATTTAGGGATTTGGTCGCATGCCATCCAACCAACTTTTCTCAAACTGATTCAACACCGGCGACTTTGTAACAGGTTCTTTCTTGAAATTCAGGGATGAAGAAAACTCAATAGGTAGGAGAGGAACAGAAGTAATGACTGATAAAATGCAGAACCCTTCAAATCCTTGCAATTGAGTCCTAGGAAAAAAACCTAGAATTTACAATTAATATTTCATAAGGTATGGCACTAGTAGGTAAGTAGAAAACGGTGAATAAATATACGAGATGATAGTAGCTATCTTGATTCATCATCGTTTTTGTCAACTACCGAAACAATGCAACAATGTTTTTTTTCATTTGAGACAGAAACGAAGAGTTAAAGTGTGAGATTGACTTGGAGACTAGAGACTAACTTAACAAAAAAATAGACCGCCCCTCCCTTCCCTTTTCTTTGTATCTCTCTTAGCTCCTCCTATTTTCACTTCTATTGTCTAACTGTCCTTATCTATCTACCTCTCTCTCTCTCTCTCTTTCTCTGTCTGTCTGTCTGTCTGTCTGTCTGTCTGTCTGTCTGTCTGTCTGTCTCTCTCTCTCTCTCTCTCTCTCTCTCTCTCTCTCTCTCTCTCTCTCTTCTTCTTCTTCTTCTTCTTCTTCTTCTTCTTCTTCTTCTTCTTCTTCTTCTTCTTCTTCTTCACTCTGTCCCTCTGCCCATCTGGTGTTCGATTTCCATGCTACATGTCCCATTGCTTTACCATATATTTGTATCTCTTTGTTGTGACAACTACAGCCCCCATACACCTGTCAAAACTCCAGTTAGCAATGTCTCACTACTCCATCTTGGTACAAGTCCTAGAAATGGACCTGCTTCAGAAAGGAGGTAACCTCACACAAGGTTTGCTGTCTGCCCTGAGTGCTGATACACCACACCACATAGTGCTCAGCCTGAAGAAGCCCGAGCTAACAAAAGTCTTGTATCAGGTAGGTTAAAAACTGTTGAGGTATCGTGCGGATGAATCGATGAGCAGAGCAAAAATCTGATCTTGATTGCACTCCGTCATTTCTAAAATTAATATCTCCTACCTAGATTTTGTACGATAAGGTTTCAGTCTTTGATTGAACAAGGTTTAAGACATACAGCGAGTTTAATAAATAAGCACTGACAAATAGCCTAAAAACAATAGTTGCAATTTTACTTGCATTTTACAACTTTCCTCTGATTAGGCCAGAGAACTGAATCTTTTCCAAGCTCACCACTACTGGGTGCTGCTGACATCAGCATCTTGTGCTGAAGCTCTGGGTGAGCCAGTGCCTAGCGAGAGCAACGTTCTTCTGGTGGTGATGACGCATATTCATCGAGGAAACATGCTACAACCGCTTTGTTCGAGACACATGCTGGATGACTCTACCAACAGGACCATGGTATCGTGTAAAAGTCTATTAGGGATGAAAGAAAAAATGAGAAAGAGAGAGAGAGAGAGAGAGAGAGAGAGAGAGAGAGAGAGAGAGAGAGAGAGAGAGAGAGAGAGAGAGAGAGAGAGAGAGAGAGAGAGAGAGAGAGAGAGAGAGAGAGAGGGTAATGGGGAATAAAGAAAGCGGAAGTATAATGTGGTATAAGGAAAGGTATAAAAATATTGATATATTATAATGGATAAAGGCGAAAAAAGAGGACCATCGAACTCCCCAGGCACGTCAAATTTGACATTAAATTGTAAATCGCCTTAAGAATTGAAGTGGAATTTTTTTTTCCACCAAAAAAGTGTTTTTGGGAAATTAAAAGCCAAACTGAGATTATTATTTTCTCTGAATGTGCGCGCTTTTCTGTAAGCACAGCTTGACAGAGATGGCAGGAATGGAATTGAAAGTAAGCATTCAATGTAAGTAGTGGCAGATCTAAAATCGTGAGGAATATTTCTACATGTTGTAGTGTAAAATGTAAGTACAGAATATAAAAAAGTTGCATGGACATAGAATCTAGATCTACGACCTACATATCAGCAATAGCTGCTAGTAGTAGTAGTAGTAGTAGTAGTAGTAGTAGTAGTAGTAGTAGTAGTAGTAGTAGTAGTAGTAGTAGTAGTAGTAGTAGTAGTAGTAGTAGTAGTAGTAATGATAATAATAATAATAATAATAATAATAATAATAATAATAATAATAATAATAATAATAATAATAATAATAATAATAATAATAATAATAATAATAATTTTCCCCAGCGAACATCACACCTTCTGGCTGTAGGAATACATGTCCTGCTGAATATGAAGTTTACCAGCACCGAAAACAAGCTTGGCAGTCTTTGTGAGACCTCCTCTAACGCATTATTGACTGGACCCATAGATCGGACCCAAGATAAGGTTGTCCAAGACTGTCATTTATAATTCTTTTAAGACAGAATAATAAAACTCTTCAAGAAATGCTGCTTCCACAAATGAACACCAAAAATCGCGACCACCTGCCATTGCAGCATCTAAGTATGGTGTACATGCAATACATTTTTTTGACTGGTATGGAAATCTCTTACAATTAGTTGTTTTATTTTTTCAACTGCATTTTTTAACATGCTGTTTTAAAACGTATAATATATTCTTAAGTTTCCTCTTTAAAGATTATCTTGTGCCATCCGACAAAGCAGTGTTGAATTAAGTCAGGTGTGACGATTGTATAGACGCATAAACAATCATTCAATAAAAGAATAACAAACCTACTGAAAACTAGAGTTATATCGTGTGTTTACTAAGTGCCAAGAAAAGGACATCAACATCCATTTACAACTTCCTCAACAATCATAGCCAGTCTGTTTTAATCGGGTAGGTGCAAATTAAAAATTCTCAGATATCCATTGAGAATGATAGAATTTAAAACCACTAGTCTTGTATTTTGGTTCATTTGAAAAAAATTGGCATTTTCGAAAGGTTGCCACTTTTCCAAACGGCGAAGTCTGCAGACGATTTAGACGTAGGCTTTTGGTTTTTATGCCAAAAAATCGTATGCTTTCACTTCTAATATTTATTATGTTCAACCTCCACAGCTATCAGTCTGGACTGCTGACGGAAATGTGACGTTCGACCTGTCGAATGGGCTACTGGTCAGTACAGGCTTCCAAGTGTGCAGCACAGACAAGTACAGCCCTGACGGCTACAGCGTGGTCGCTAGGTGGTCGAGTAGCCAGGGGGCTCAAACCCTGGACGGTCCGCTGTACAGGAATCTTTTCATGGATTTCAGCAACACGAAAAATAGACTTATCGTCAGCACCAGGGAGGTCAGTTTTGGGATCTTAGCCCTCAAAATCCTCTCTAATTGTTAACTAACTTGTGACTTGTGACAAGAAGTAGAGCAAATTGCTATAGATAGTAAAGGAATAAACTTTTGATAAGATAGAAAGCGTTAACACGGTTTATTGGATGATAGTGGAAAAGATGACTGAACTTGCACATTTTCACATACAATGGTAAGTTTACAACGTTTGTCTTCCATGCACGTACTTCTCTGCGATGCAATTGTTTTTCTTATTAGAAAAAGAAAAAAAACCAGAATTTTTAAAAAAAAATTTTTTCACCGAATAAAACAAAGACCACATAATTATTGCCGGGAATTTTAACTATCCTCTTACCAGGCTAGGAAGGTAAGGCGCCTTGGTAATCTCCTTCTTATCGATATGAGCGAGATGAGAACTATTCTTTTCGCAATAGTATCCCAAACAAAGGGTGGTTAGTTTAATATCGGAACAAAAATATTGACAGAGCCAGATGTAACGAAATTGCTGACCTTGAAAGAACTATTGCAGTGTGTCAGAAACATCAAGAAAAGAATGGTCACCATTAAGACGATGATAATGATGATGATTTTTGTTATTTTTATTATTGTTATTACTATGATTATTATTATTATTATTATTATTATTATTATTATTATTATTATTATTATTATTATTATTATTATTATTATTATTATTATTATTATTATTATACAGAAGAGGAGGAGAAGACATTGAACTTGTTCATGAACCCCTTTTAATTTCTTCAGGGTCCTCCTTTCGTGATGCGGGAGACAGGAGAAAATGGAACGACTTACAAAGGATTGTGTATTGATATCTTGAATGAGCTGGCTAGAAGTTTGTCCTTCAAGTAAATGTTATACTTTTAAAACTCAACGTTTATTCAAGCCATAACCGTTAAGATACTGAGTAATGTACTTATCTCGTATTACATTAATTATTTCGAAGTGTACTAGATAATCGCATTTTTTGTTTTTGCTTCTTTATACAGCATAGGTGTACACGTCCATTTCTCCACTTCATAGAAAGTTTCGACGGGTAATATTAGCGAAATTTATTATTTATCTGGCAAAGGAAAAGGTTAGTGAAAATGTAACAAACGAGTGTTGCAGATACTTATATTTTTCAGTGGAAAATTTTCTAATCTGTTTAGGCCTTCTGTAAGTTCGCTAAGGTTGCTTCTTCAATATCGTATCTCCTTTATTTTATCTATGACAGATATACCATTGTCGAAGTGGAAGATCATAAATGGGGATCTAGGGACGAGAATCTTGAATGGAATGGCGTGGTGGGAGAAGTCCTTAGAGAGGTTTGTGTACTGTGTGTTCATTGTGTACAATTCTGTGATTGAACATTCTTGAGAGTTCTTAGATTAATTTGCGATAGAAGACTCCCTCAAAGATAAATAAAATAAGAAAGAAAGAAAGATAGATAGATAGATAGATGGATGGAGAGAGAGAGAGAGAGAGAGAGAGAGAGAGAGAGAGAGAGAGAGAGAGAAAGAGAGAGAGAATGAGGAATATCAAGCAAAACCCTTAATGAGGTAATCATCCGCCATTGTGATTCTGTTGTGATTAACTATGGGGGAATGTAAGCAGCGAAGAGTTGTGAAAGGGAGTAAAAAAGAGGTGGAGATAGATTAAGCGGAACGTTACAAAAGAGAGGGAGAAACAAAAGACAAGGAGTGAAAAGACTAGGAGCGAAATAAGGACGGGAGAGGAAAGATAAATTCATAAAGAGGGAGAGGGGGAACCAGATGGAAGAAATAAAATGTAACTGTAAAGAAGGGGAGAGAGCAGTATCCGGAGCTGAACGGTACTTCATAGTATTAGAAGCTACGCTAATAAATCGAGCAAAATTCGTTTTGACCTCCATTATTAGCCATAGATGTAAAAGAGGGTTCCGAAATGGTACACACGCTTGTATTGTTTTGAAACACATTCTTGTCTACAACCTGTGTAGAAAAAAACCATTTGTGATTCATCAATCTTAAACTATTGTAAAGTTTCTTTTTCATAACTGTGAAAAAAAAGGTTGTACCACACAAGCTAGAGGTGCGTACAGTTGAACATAGAAATCTGCAGAGTTCTTATGCTCTTAAGCTAGCAGAGTTAAGAAATGCGCAGCTACTTGTTATCCATCTTTTATTTGAATTGAGACCTTCATTCGTCTCATGACTTTTCAGATTCCTTGATATTAACTCCTAAAAACTATTTTTTTTTCTGTGCTATATAACTGCAGATGCTTGTGTACTGCCTTTATAATCCTGCTTGGACAGCTAATGTTTTTAATATTTTGGTTTTTCTTTTAAAGAAAAAAAAAACAGTAGTCATGATAGTCTTGAAATTTTATGTTATGAAATTTGATTGTAGGACAGTATTACATGTTCCGTTTCATGTCATTACTTGTTTATAGACCGCAGGAAAGGTTATTGTAAAATAGTATGCTGTCTCCTTAATGATGTTTTTTACATCATTTTCCAAAGGTATAGTGAAAAATGCATGATTGTATCACACAGTTACCAATTGAAATTATTTAATGCTTCTTTAGCCTGATAGTCTTTGTTAAAATTCTTAACGAGCCTTAAGGAGTTTTATGTAAAACACATATTTACAATGAACATTTTTGTCTACTAACTCTACTAACGCAACCACGAGAATAATAGGGGCGGCTTATCTTTTTAAAAAAATTAAACAAATCACATTTTATATTCATAGATATGAATATCATAATTCATTAAAAAAATGGATACTTTTGATCAATGGCACTTAGTAATTGATTATTTTGAGCAAAAGACTAATATGTGTGGTCAGTTGCCATGAACTTAAAGTTCATTTTTGTGATTTGATTTGTTCTCGTAACATTTCAACTCTTATAATCACACTTCTCCAAGCGCTCATCAATCATTTAAAAACAGACTAAAACATTTTGTTACTCCAACATATAACCTAAATCATTCTATTTCAAGAAAGTACCTTGAAGAAGATTCTATAACAAAAATAAACATGTTTATTCCTTATTTCTTTGGATTTGTAATTTCATTTGTCAAACTGATTAACCCTTTACTACTTCTCTCATTCTGTATTACATGTTCTTCCAGAGAGCTGCCATCGGGGTCGGACCGTTATCTCTCATGTCTGAAAGGAAGGAAGTCGTGGATTTTACCACACCTTTCGCAGAGGAGGGCGTTACTTTCATGATGATGAAACCTGGACCCGACCCTAACGCCATCTTTCAACTTTTCCGACCATTTCAGGTAATCAATAGTTAAGGAATGCCTAAGGGTTTTTTTTTTTCATTTATATTTTCTATTAATATCCAAATACAGAAAATAATGTAACTTTGCTGAAAACTCATTTGCATCATGTTAAGGCAGTGTCGATTTTTCCTATTCGTTAGGCTAGTGTCTAACTGATTCAATTTTTAAAACTTTTATTTCACATGACCATAACTATATCTTTAATATTTGCACTTCGGCAGGCAACATCGGTGTTTTTTTTTTTCCATTAAAATCTCACTGTAGTTGTTTTTTGTCGATTTGCTGATCTCTTACAGTCACCAGTCCTTTTAAAGCCTGTTACGGGTCAAACTGATACAAAACTTCGGGGACGAAGGATTGGCGCTTTCGAAGCTGAGTTAGATATCGAGAGACATTTGAATAGAATAAAAATGAAACAGAGCAGTAAATAGACCTAATTAAATTTTGTGATGGTTAAAGTCAATAGAAAATATTTATAAGATTGTGAAAGTATACAGAAACAATAAAAGTAAACATAAAATTTTTGTATGAATCAAAATGGTTCGTTTCTTTATCCTGCCTTACTTAACCCAATGAACTTTTTTTATATTCTTATATTCTTAAAAATATAACCTAGACTCCATTGTTTTTATTCTCAGCCTGTCGTTTGGTTATGTCTAGCTCTAACGGCCTTGGTTTTCATGTTGGCTATTTATGTTGTGGAAAGGACGAGTCCATTCTCTGGTCAGAGGAGGGGTGTCTGGGAAACTATTTGGGCAGTCTATGGATATGGTGTGGGTCAAGGTTGGTACCTTCATGTCTATAATTTTGATCATAATATTTACCAATTTCGTGCAGGGAGCACTTGGTATATCTTAAATTGGTAACATAAAGTTATCGCAGTGAGAACTTATTACACAACATACGCTGCAATTTCCTTTAAAAAGAGAAGGATCAGATGCTTTTCCTTTCATCAGGAAATATACAAATGGTTTTACCTCATTTTGTTTGAAATGTTATTGTAGCTCAGGCTGCTTGACGATGGAAATGATATATTCATAGCATGGTGTGCAATAGATCCAGTTCCATTCAAAAGTCACCTTTGCTTAATCATAACAAATGCTATAAAATCGAATATGTCGTAAATAGTCGGAACATTTTTCAGTCTTTGTGGATGATCAATAGTTAAATAAGCAAACATAGTTTATATTAGCTTCTAGCCGGTACCCGTTGTTTATTTTTGATATTTAAGCCTGAGGAAGTTATGCATCATTCCTTCATAAACATTAATTAAACAAATATCAGCGCCAGGGTTCTGTTGACAAAGGCCAGGCATTAACTTCTGCTTCTTTTTCTGAAAAAAAAAAAAACAAATAAAAAAGGTACCGCGTTTGACCTGAATTCCAGCTCTGCTCGTCTGGTACTGGGCACTTTCTGGGTGGTCATCATTATCGTAACGTCCACCTACACGGCTGACTTGGCCGCAGTGCTCACGGTCAACACGCAGGAGGAGCAGATCAACTCCATATCCGAGCTGGCCAGCCAGTCAGAGATCTTGCCTCTCATCGAGCTAGGCACCAATTTGGAGACGCTGTTCCTGGTAAGACTCGATGATGGTACCAGAGAGGACATATATACCGATATACGCTATGACAGTACATAGCTCAGGGATGGCTGTACTTTTAATCGCACTAACCAGTGAGGTTTGTTGAGGTTCAAGCGCGCCGGGTAATATTATTATCACCTAAAAACCTTATTTTGAGCATGAACGTTACTCTAGACTAAAAATTCTACGGTGTTCTGATATCTGATATCTAAGGTTGATTCGGAGATGGAGAACAAAATAGGACTTAAATATTTACAAAAGGATTATAAACTGTCGTATTTAAAGCCGTTTAAAAAATTTGTACCAAGGGTCCTATTATAAACATATTTGGAACAGTAACTTTACTTTGGACTAAAAATTTTACGGTTGCTTTGATAGCTGAGGGATTGGTACAGAGATAGATGAAAAAAAAACAGACTAAAGTGTAAGAAAAAAAAAAGGATTATCACTTTCAAAAATATATAGAGAGAAGTAATGCTGATGTATAAAGCAATTTTGAATCTTAATCGTGAAGAAAATTACAACAAATATCATTGATGTGCTCCGTGAGTCAGAAAGTTGTCTCATGATTAGGCATCACGCTAATAATGCATTATGAGGCGAAATGAAAAAGCCGAAAAGAAAAAAATGGTAATCAATTAATGAGAATACGGAGGAGCTGTTACAGTTTCACTCCATTAAGGAAAGTCCTAACCTCGTGGTTACCTGTAATTTAGGTGTAAAAGGTATACGCATTAAAAAAAATTTTGGTTTGGTTATCAGCATTTTTTGTCCTTATTTTCTATTTCCTCTCTTTTTCCAATCTCTATACTCATTTGTTCTAACCCTCTGTTTGCCCCAGAGAGTTTCTCTCGTCTAGGCTTAGTTCCTTTGTTTATCCTTGTATTCTTTTCCTCTATCTACTCTCTCTCTCTCTCTCTCTCTCTCTCTCTCTCTCTCTCTCTCTCTCTCTCTCTCTCTTACTATTAATTCAGACATCCATTTTGGGTCTAATATGATATGCATGATCAATGAAGTTAAAACAATCTTCCATAAACAAGGTCTATATGACCTTCCATAGTTTTCAAAACAAGATTCCTGCGAAACAGATATTTCTCTTTGCTCCGCAGACGGCAACCAGTGGCATTTATCATGACATCTCCAAATTGATGGTCAACATGCCAAAAGTGACCAACTCTCAAGACGCTAGAAAATTAGTGGAGGAAAGAAATATGGCCTACCTGGCAGATATGTATGCGGCCAAAAACGTTCTTTAAAAAAAAAAAACAACAAAAAAACAAAAAAAACGAGGAATACTATTTTATCATAAGTTAATTTCTCTTGCTAATTCTAGCATTGATTTTGAATTGGTGATTTGGTTTTGACAAAGCTTATCTAAGCTCATATTTTTTTTCTAGATTTTTTTTTTAATTGGTTCTTGATTTCGATTAAGAGAAGACAATTCACAAAGGAAAAAATCCCATCAAATCCAAAAAAAAAAAGCATTAACTTTTAATTTACCATGGCATGGTTTGTGAAACCAAAAGGAATCGATGTGAAATTGAAAAATTTTTAATATATTCAGAACCTTTTGAACAATAGAGATACTTTGTGATTCTCGGCGAGAAACTAATTCTCCTTATGTCCAGCCTGACAAAAATCCCCTAACATTGCATTAAGTAAAAGATACAAAACCTTAGCAAAAATTATCAAAGTAGAGATAAAAAAAAAACAGAGGTGTCTTGTCTCATGCCAAATGTTAAGATTTTAAATTGTGCCTCAGATTTTAAATCCTAGCTATTTTTGCTTTTTGAATTCTTCAAAGAAGATTATGAGACTGGTCGGTCTTCGAAATGAAGCCTTAGAAACGAGGGAAAAAGCCTTATTCTGTAGGTTGTTATCCATTGTGCTTTTTGCTTTAGCAGTTGAAATTTTCCGCTTCCTAAACCATTCAAGTTATCATGTTTTCCTTCTTCCAACTCGCAGGTCTCAGATTGACTACATCGTAGGAGAGGAATGTGATAAATTTGTGAGGGCGGAATCCGTCTTCAACAGTGGAGGAGTGGCCTTTATCGTGCCGAAAGGTGCACCATATCTGGATGCTTTCAACAGCATGTGAGACTATTACGTTGTTGATAACGCTAGCACACAGGAGGCTAGCCAGAAAGTTCATTTAACTAAATCGACTTTTCTAATACCATAGAAGTAAAAATACATATCTTCGTATTTGAGGAAAACAGAAAAGGTTAAAGTGTAAAGCTGGTTTATCAAAAAAGCATCAAACTTAGAAAATCATTTTAATTTTCAATTAAAATGTTTTGATAACAGTGTTTGCTAACATTTTTTTTAGATTTACACCATCACCAATGATAGTAGCTAAAAACCAATGTCATTCCGCTCAATTATGGACCACCCTTAAATTAAGTCCTATTATTGTTACACATTTTTCTTTGTAAGAGATTGTAAACATACTAAAGGAAACCGCCTGTCCCCTGCTGTCTCTCCTTATAATTTGGCGATTAAATGAATAGATAAATGATTTAATTGTATGATTTTCAAGAACATTGCATTTGCTAAAGATAAACTTTTTAATGTTAAGCTTACCTTCTAAATTATCTATCTTCCATTCTTTAATTTGAATTTTGACCGTGTTAAACTGATAGAGGGCGTACAAACAAACTATCCATTTGAAATAAACTAAGTCTATTAGCCCCTGGTTCACGCAACACCTCTGTATATTTAAAATTGAATAAAATGCATTTATTGTCATGTTAAGGAATTATATATTATCGTGGATAATTGTTTTTAAAGATGATGTCCCAATTCAAAAGTATCTAAATCTATCAATAATTTTTTTATTCCAAAAAATACATTCAGAGGGATTTTGTTCATTAATGATGGAACCGACATCGCTGCATTTTGTAACTATCTTGTATAATGGTTATTTTTAGGCAAATTAAAAAAAGAAAAAAAAAACAATGTATCAGACAAATAATTTTATCAAAAGTGAAATCCCACGCGTTTTTATGTCTATTTTCGTTTCATATCTCTAGAATCGTGAAACTGTTGGAGGCGGGAATCCTGGATGAATGGCGCAGGAAGTGGTGGTCACATGACGGCCTTACGTGCAAGCCGGAAGCTCGACTAGGTACAGGCAAAAATCTTGGTGTCATTTACCTGGCTGGACCATTTTTTGTCTTCGCCGGAGCATCTGGTTTAGGCTTCCTTCTGGCTGGAGTTGAATGGGCATGGCGGACGGACAGATTTCATAGACTCGTAACATACCTCTGCGCCAAGCAAAAATATGGTGTGGATTGGGCAAAATGTTCGTCCGCTAAGCCCACCGTAAGCCAAGACATCGAATGATATGATTGTTTTAGAAATAAGTTTTGGAAAGACAAGAGACATCGATCTTTTCCAACATGATAACATGAACTGTTATTGTTAACTCTATATCAAGATTTTAATATTTTTTCGTAGATATTTGCTTTGATGTTTTACTCGACATCTATCCGATACACCCTAAAATCTCAAAGGAATAGATCTAGACTGAATAACATTCCTAAGCAGCTTCATTTCAATACATAAATTTCTTATTCATTTGAATTCGCTTTCGCCTTAAATTCTTCAAAGCATCCCCCCTTCGTCTTCGACAAAAACACCTTACAGAAACTACTGTTGGCTTAAAAGATTGTAAACTTATATTTCTCAAGTCAGAGAAGTTGAAAGCCAAACCTTTGAAGATATCTATGCATCATTTAAAAATGGATGAGTTATTATATTTGGCTTAGAAAAAGCGTCCTCTTATCCCACAACCACATTTGAAAATTCCCTCCCCCCTGAAAATTATACAAAGCGACTCAGAAAATTTAATTATGATCTCATGATATAGATAACTTCAACAAAATGTCCAGCTTCAACTCTAAAAAGGTACTTTTTAAGTCCGTTTAAGGGTTTATTATTGGTTTTTCGAAATAACAAAATTATTCTTTCACCCCAAAGTAACAAAGGTTTTCCAGCACCAAAAGTATCTCTTTCATTCGAACAGGATAATTATGGTCACTACTATGCTTCTTTAAAACTTTCCAATAGCTAGGCTGAAGAAGTTGTTTGTAATTCTCAGTCAGGGTAGGACATGATCAAAAACACCCAAAACTCTCCACTAGGTTAGGAAGCCTCACATTCTCGTCTTACTAGACTTAGAAGATCCACCACTGACAAGGCTTGTATGTGCAGCTCTAAATCTTCACTAAGAAGATTTTATCAATGTAACTAAAAACCTCTTCATTGATAATGCTGAATTGATGCAGCTCCGATATTTCTTAGTAACTAGAATTAAACTCTGTGGCCCCAGATTCCTCCTCTGTTGAATTAAAAAAAAAAATCCTTGGCCTCAAAATCGGCCACCAAAATGGTGAAACTGCGGTTCTACAAACCTTTAATGATACGCACTGAAATGTGTGGCTCTAAAATCTCTCATCGATGGGACCGCAACGATACAATAGTTTAACAGTTAAAGCTGTAAACTGATGCTCCGAAATCCGCAGTGACGACGACACATTTTCGAAACCGAAGTGAGAACTCTGCAGGTGTCAGTATGTGCGATTTACCATGCAGCCAAAAGTGTTTCGGTTGCGCAAAATTGCGTTAGATACACAAAAACTAAAGCAATCTGCTTTTGGAAACCTAAATGTGAAAAATTATACTCTTTAATTTGTTATTGCTTTATGAAAATTGCTTTAGCGTAACAAAAACCTGGAAAAGATATTTTTCTCCACAGTTCCTTCGCAAAATTTTGAAAAGTACAACTTCACTTTTGTGGTTTTTGTTTTGATTCGAGGATTTTTTTCATTTATAACTTGTGAATACTGAAATTTTATTTACCTCATTGGGAGACTGTCTGATGTTTAAATATTATTTTTTTAAAATCATGCCCCCCTCTTCAACATAAGGGGAAAAAAATCAGTAAAATCTCGTCTTTAAACGAAAGAGACTGCTCTGACTGTGATGCTCTTGTTCAATCTATTGGCGAATAATTTTATCAATCTCAATGTTTCTGGAATACGTGTTCTAACATCATCCACTTAGACTCAGTTATTTGCAATGGATTATACTGACAAGTTAGATGACAATACCATTTGATATTAGTTTTGTTATTTTGGCAATTAGACTTACCACATCGATTATGTTTGTTTTATTTTTTTTTTATTTTTTTTTGAGTATTGACATTTATCTTTTTCGGTTTTTAGGTGATTTAACCAATTATTTTGGGAAGCAAGTCAAAATATCACTATCAGGAGTTATAAAAAAGATGATCATTCTCATTTGCTAATTAGTCTATGTATATCTTATCCTTTTATTCACCTTTAACCTTAACTTTTTAACGGATCTTGTGATCATTTAGTTTTAGTCAAGCCTTTATTAAATTAATATGTAGATAAAGTATTTATTCTTTACCTTCCTGTCCATTTGGTTTTTTTGAGCTGAATTGAGTTTGGTGCCAGTTGCTTGTGAAGCGAGTGCCTGAAATATTTGCTCGTCCTTTAGTCTCTCTGTAATTAATTTGATGGTAATAAGTTGGACAAACATTGATTACATAATTCCTAATAGATTATGATCATAGGTCATAATGATCTTTAGTTTATCGTATCTTCAGAACAATATTTTCCGAAGTTTTAAGAACAGATTTAAAGGTTTAAAAAAAAAATACTTCAAGTAATCATTTTGTAATACCAAATAGACTGTCTTCTAAAGTAGTAAGAGAGAGCAAGATCTACCTAGATTATTTAAAACCAGTACTGACATAAATTATCATTTCACTACACCTGCCATACAACTGAGGTTTTTATTTCAACCATGAAGCCTTTCAATCTGAAATTGAATGCTACAAATTGCTTCACATACATCGTATTTTCTCAGAAAAATAAACTACAGATGGTTACTTTTACAGACCTGTACATTTCAATCAAGGGTCTCATAGAAAAGTTCTGGTTTCAGATGAAAGAACCACCATAATCACAGTCGGTAAAAATGCTTGAAGGAAAAATCTTTATTCAAAATTATTTTCTCATGCATTCTTGGATCTTCTAGTTGCAAAAAAATAAAAAAACAAATACCATAAAAATTCGATGCATTCAAATGTTCTTTTAAATTGTAAAATATTTTTATCTTTTGTAGCTTCCTGATGAAGAACTATTTTGTAAGAACATTTTGTGTCTCGCGTTATTCTTTAGGGTTTTATTTACTATTGCAATGGTCATGAGATTTTGTTCCCGATGGCCTGCAAATTAAGGAAAGTTGAAATAATCCTAAGAGATGTGAAGCTACAATCACGAGGCTTTTTTTCAACCTGCGATGACAACCGAGAGAAAATGAATAGTGACAGTTTGGTCATTTTATATTGATTTGATCTTGCATAATAACAAATCTACAGTGCTGTAAAAGAGCGATAAATCGTATACCAATAATAAAGAAAGTCTCCATTTTGTAAAATCTTTTTTACTTCATGCATCATGCTATAAAGGAAATCTGCAGCGAATAAAATTAAGGTTAATTATTTACAAACAGTAAAAGATGTTTTGAAAAAGGCACTTTGAAAAGATTCACAAAAAATTGATATTACGCAATTGGGTGTCTTGAAATTCGTCTCGAGAACCCAGGCTGTGTCAAACTTTATTTCCATTGCCATTTATTTCCTCGTATAGAAAAAAAAGCAAACTAAAATATTGCAAAGAATGCTCGGAAGATGTTTTCTCACAAACTATATCAGTTTTAAAATATTGTATTCGTAACATACTAGCTTTTTTAACTGTTTGTCGGATCAGACAGTTAAGAAAAACGTGGAAAATTGGGAGATTGATATTAAAGAACAGTACGCGTCTTTTCCTGTGTTGTTGTTGATGTTGTTTCTTTAATTATGAAGTCGAATGTTGGGTTTACCATGTCAGATCTCAAGATACTTAGCTCCCTTTCTCAGCTAAACAGACCGCGTCACTGATTCCAAAATCATTTGGGGCAAAAAAAAAATCACAAAAAGATTTTATAAAAACACCTTGATCATATAGATCCTGTAGTGATAATGAGGCATTTCTAAAGCGTAGTTTCTATGAGAGGTAGCCAAATAATATTTTTATTTAAGTGAAATTATGCTTCGATGTAAACCTCTATAAAATGATCCTCACACTATGAGGCAAATCATTAGAGACAAGAATATGCAACAAGTAAAGTGGACACGCAAAGGGTTAATAATAATAATAATAATAATAATAATAATAATAATAATAATAATAATAATAATAATAATAATAATAATAATAATAATAATAATAATAATAATAATAATAATAATAATAATAATAATAATAATAATAATAATAATAATAATAATAATAATAATAATAATAATAATAATATCTAATGGTATCAACTTTTCCAGATACACTAACATATATATATATATATATATATATATATATATATATATATATATATATATTCCTTCGATCTTGAGGAAATTCCTTGAAACTTCAATGAATGAACAAAGCATCTCTTTGTTAAATGTTTATATAAAGGTAAGAGGGAGGCACTCCTTCCGAAACGAGTGCGCATTAGTATTCATTAAGCGGAGTCATTAATGCAGCCTTCTTATATTTCTAGGAATAAAAAAAACATCTTTATCAAGATAATTTCAGACTTGACTTTGTAATTGAGACATTCCGTCGTTTTAGCTTAAAAATTCAGAAAAAAAAATAGAAAATGCTGAGCTGGCTGAACTCAGAGACGCCAAATTAGGCAATTTATGGAAACATTTCATAAAAAAAATTTCAACATGAAAGATTGTTCTTTTATGGAAAAGAAATCTCATTGAATAATCAAGACTTGATCAGTTTGCCAAAGTAAAAGTGACATGCAAGGATGTCTAATTCTTTATGGCTCGTTATGACGAGTTGAATACTTGATTCGTTTTGAAGAAGCCTAAACTGAAATGGATCTAGTGCCGCACATTAATGGTCAAAACATTCCACAGATATAACAAGATTCATATAAATTCAAAGCTCAAGTAGCCTTAATGAGAGATTAATACGCGGTCTTTATGATAAATTATACCTCTCCTTTTGCCCGTGTTCTCTACATCTAGGAATTCACTCACAAAATATCTCTTGAAAACGTTTAAGTAGAAAAGCTTTTGCGATTTAGTACTTTGTTCTTGCTTTAATAAAAATCAGTTCAGGTTTTAAGTTAATGTCAATCTGGCAACTTTAGGAGATAGACATAGACATTTAAAATTAGACATATTATAGTTTAAAAGAATGGTAAAAGGTAATATGAGCAGCTTCCAACAAACAAAGCAATATTAATTATAGTTCTCGCGCGATGCTGGTTGTTGCACCTATTTGAGAAGTAAAAAAAGTATTGCGAATTGCAACAACACAGAGAGTGGGTCGCAAGATGGGATTTCTGAACTATTAACTCACCCCCAAAACCATCCTGGCCAAAAAGCTCACTCGCTCTTGTCAAGTTCATTAAAACTATTTTCAAAAAGCTAATCCTTATGTAAGTATGTATATAATTGTTAAGTCCAAGCTTCTTATGATAAAAAATGTTTATGTTTGTAGATTGTGGTTGTTGCCTTTAATGATACTATAATATTGTCATTAAGAGGATCATTGAATTATTTCGCCATGAAACTCCCCTTTTAGGAACCTGTTGTCCGATGGTAATTTAGTAGAAGTTACGGCTGTCGGTATTGACACAACTAATTGTCCAGTGTTCAAGTTCACGAAGCGCATCATTTTTTCCAGCCATTTTCATTCAAAACTTATTTTAACCAACATTTTGTTTCAGCTTACCTGATAGAGAATATGGTTTTATCTTAACAATTGAAAGGAAAAGATAAGTCTATATCGTTCTCTGTGGGTTATATAAGCATAAAATAGATTTATGTAAATATTATTTAGCAACAGGCATAAATTCTCTGCATTTTTTACCTGGTCGTCTTGGGATAAATTGAATATTAAAAGCCTGGTCAATGGCGAAATTTTATGTTATCATGAAATTCTATTAAAGAAAGAGAGAACATTGAAAGGATGAGGTACAATTTTCTTATTCCTGTGGAATGTATCTATCTTACCCCTTAACAAGGTATCTACAGTGTTCAAACAAGACATAATTATGATCAATTCAAAAAAATTCAACTATTCTGCTTGCTCCATGTAGAGACGCAGCTCTAGTCCGTGGTTCATATTTCAGGTAGCGAAGCGCAAAGCCACTCGGATGAGTCTGTCGGCAATGAAGTCAGGTAAGTGAAATAAAAACTGGGTGATGACTTTGGCATCCCATCCTATCACATATCTTGTCCGGGGAATCCTGGCTGTGATAGCATGGATGTACGCGTCAATGACAGTATTCACGTTCGCAGTTCGGTTCTCGTAGAAATAGAGGAAAATGTGCTTTACTGTAATAGAAAATATTTAAAAATCAGTTTAAATTCATACCATTAAAACCTGATTAGTATCAACTTTTCAACATACTCATTTATTACTTTGTGCGAAAAAAGAAACAGGAAGAAAAAAAATATTTTTCCTGACCCTATCTTTGGATTGACGTTATTTTATATTATAATGCCACCTTACCAGAACTTTATTCAGCGTTTAGATTCTTGTCTTCAAAATTTTATAATTTCAGAAATCCTACCGCCACCTTTCAGCTGTTCGAGATCTGCCTTTCGCCTTTACTTCTTGTTTCTATGATAAACATTACTAGAGTGGAACCATTTTTATTTGCCCAAAACATTGCAATATTCGAAAGTTTGTTCAAAGTGCCAATGTTCTTATCTCTTCTGTGCAAGGCAAACCCTGACATTTCTAAATCTCTGATACGTTTCTCGGCTCCTCAATAATAGTCACCGTCCTATTTTGATTTTAAATTCTATGATAATGGAAAATAAATGGCTTCATGATAAGAGTTTGCAAGGTTTGAATTCTGGCTGGATACCTGGAAATAACTTCCTGCACATTTCTTTACATCACTTAAGTGCAATACCCGACTATAAACAGTGACATATATTGTCTGCATACTAGGGAAATGCTCGGTTTCTAAATTTTCTATTCTGTAAATTAAGAAATAATTCTAAATTTTATTTTTTTTAAATAGTTATATTTTCGATGTTCGAATAAATTTGTTCAGAAACATCAATGACTTTAATTCGGAACACTTGAGCGGTTGAACTTCTATCTTGTTTTTTATTATTTTTTCTTTTTAATTTTGCTGTACAAAATTTGTTTTTCATTAGGAAGAATTCTTACATAATACTCTCATATAAAGGCCAGTATAAGTTATCCCTTAACAGTGTTGTATAAACGCATAATGAGGTCAGCTCAGAAGCATTCAACTGTGAAATTTACTTACTCATTAAAACAGTGAGGCGTTAATTTAATTTTCTTTCTATTTTTATTAACTATATGAGTTTTTATCCTCTTTATGTCCAGGGTTGTATTAGGAAACAATGCCCTCAATATGTAAGTGGGGTCTAATGTGACGAAGTTAAACACAGACATTTTTATCGCTACTTTTACGTCCCAGACTGTCTCATGGTAAATCTAATCCCAGACCAGATAATGTCCAACATTAATCAGAATGACTTACATTTTGCCACAAAGTCTACACCGTAAAGACTTATGGTTTCAGGTTCAGATTTGTCCAAATATTTTTGTGTCCGAACAGTGTCCGCATGCTCTTCACTAATCTTGATCGCACCTGGATCAATGGTACTCACGCTGATTCCTTGGCGAAATACTTCTTGTCTAGAATGAAAAGATTGTTGAAAATTCTATATGAATTTAAGGATCGAATGGTTTAAGTGCACATGAATGGGCAAAGTAGTTTTCTCCTTTTTTCAACAAAGTTTGTTTTTTCTGTTCAGGAAATGTCATTAAATTCAGACTGTTCTTTGTCGTTTTATTACAAGAAAAACAAAAATGTACAAAAATTTTAATGATTCCTGATGAACAGCAAAGGTAAGATTGATTTATTTTTCAATAGTGATTGAACGATTTTATAATAGCATGAAATCCGTCAAAAGCCAAAAAATACATGTACAGTTAAAACCCATCTTTGTTTTTAAGTGGATGCTCTACATAAATTATGTTTATTCAACAAAGTTTACCTCAGAACATTTGAAAGAGCCTCGATTCCAGACTTGGATACCGAGTATGGAGGAAAGAGAGCGCCAAACCGACCGTTAACGCTAGACAAGTTTACGACTCGACCTCGAGATTTTCGTATCAAGGTAAGAAAAGAGCGCGTCATCTCGACTGGGCCCAGCAAGTTCACATCTAGGACCTTAAGGTAGTCTTCATTGGTGAGCAGCTCAGTGGGTGCAATATTGCCCGAAATACTCGCATTGTTCACAAGAGCCCAGATACCTGGGTTAAAAAAAAGGATCAAAGACATCGGTGAGAGTTTTATATATATATTTACTAAGTATAAAGAAAAAAGAGACATCCAATTTTTTTCATTCAGTATGCCATATCACAAAGATGTCAAGTCCTGGTAATGAGCGAAATATTTAGGTCCTTTGATATGAGTGGTAAGCAGCCTCCTTGATTGATGAAGTTTATGCTATTAGTGGTCTGGTGGTGGTGGTAGTGCTTTTTGGTTCTACTATTATGCTATTTGATAACAAATGAGGCATTAGATATGTAGTAGACAAGTTGTTAGTAAAACCATACGCTGAACATCGTATGAGGTGAAATTTTTGTTAGGTGACATGGTGAAGGCATAATGATATGATTGCATTGAATGTGAATTGTGAGATGAATAGGGTAAGTTATCGAGATTTTGAGAGAGAGAGAGAGAGAGAGAGAGAGAGAGAGAGAGAGAGAGAGAGAGAGAGAGAGAGAGAGAGAGAGAGAGAGAGAGAGAGAGAGAGAGAGAGAGAGAGGATGGGAGCAGCCGACTGACAGAGCCCGTTCCAGAATGAGCGTGTTTTTAGGTGCAATTCAACGGAAAAATAATTTTTATCTAACTTAGTCTGACTTACAAGATTAAAGTCAATCATTACATTCTAAAATAAAAGGCTTTAAGACAATATGCAATTCATCTTTGTAGTCTTTATCCGAAAGAAAAGTCTTGACTATCCTTGGTTATAATTTAAGTACCAAATCTAATTAAAGCATTACAAAATGTAAAAATAGTAATAAGGAATACTTTCATTATAGCTTTAGGCCACTCAGGTATTTTTCTTTATTTGTACTTTATTTACTCAACAAATACTCGACTATAACAGTTCATAATAAAGAATGAGCTGAAATGAGCTGAAATGCATGACAATCTAGGCCTTCATAAACAGTATTGTGTTGAATTTTAGTTCAGATTTATTTTTTAAAAAGCAGTGTATGAAGTGGTTTATCAATGGAACACAAACCTGTGTCTGCAGGAAGGTGTCCTTTGACAAAATTTAAAAAATTCTGGACACTTTCCCCACTAGTGACATCTAGCAAGGCCGGCTTTAGGTGGGGTGAGCAGATTTCAGCCAGAGCATCCTTGCCTATTTTATTGGCACAGCCAGCAAAAACGTTGAACCCTAATGCGTCTAAACGTCTAGTGCAAGGTGAAAAATGTAGAAAAAGAAGTAAGACTAGTGATAATATTAGTAACAGCAGCAGCAGCAGCAGCAGCAGCAGTAGTAGTAGTATTAGTAGTAGTAGTAGTAGTAGTAGTAGTAGTAGTAGTAGTAGTAGTAGTAGTAGTAGTAGTAGTAGTAGTAGTAGTAGTAGTAGTAGTAGTAGTAGTAGTAGCCCATTGAAGCCAAGTGTGAAATTCCTGTAAATATTAAGACATGATTAAGATTAAAATCCATTATTCACACCAATGTCTTCAAGTATGAATTTTATTTTTTTTTAAAGAAAGGGTCATTGTTGTAATTATTTTGTTTTAACAGATTTATTTTCGAAAAGCAAGGTCAACATTCAAGGTTGCATTTTATCAGACTGGTGTAAATGCTTCATTCCCAGCTCATTGATAACATTGTACAAGACTTCTAGCGAAACGTTCTGTTTATCACTTGACACTTTGTTATCAGTCACACCCCTGGACAGACAGAAATAGCACGTCCCACGTATGATAAGATAAGAGAGTCGAGTGTGGTTCATTTGTCAACAAAGGCCTACTGGACTAGAGATCGATACAAAGAATACATAATTTAATCTGGGCATAAAAAGTCTGAAAAGTAGGTGAGGCTGGAAAAAAAACAAAAACAATGTGAAAGTTGTATTGATATCAGAGTAATTACACTGGTGCATTTTTACAGATCATTCTTTATCTTGAAAGTGATAACGTCTTTCTATAAGAAAAATCGATCAAAAGGCAAAACGGTAATGGATATCATGGGTTACAACTTGAAATATTATTAATATATATTCGGTGTACGTATGTATATACATCAAAGATAATTGGTGAAACACGTGTAGTTCTATACCTGGGTTTTTCATATGACTCCGCGTTTGTCCAGCAAGCAAAAGATGAATTGTGACTTATCTTGGTCGAAGCACATGGTTTAAAAACCTGACCCTTCGAAATAAATATCTCTAGTACGATGCACATGCATATCAATGGTATTTATATTTTTCTTTTAAATCTGCCTTTTTGTTTAAGTTATTGTTGTTGTTTCTAATTTTCCTCTTTAAGTGGTTTTGCATTCACGAGCCAGCAAATGCTGCTGGAGTCCTAATACAGAGTGGGAAAAAAATCACCCAATAGATTTCCCGTAAAGATCACAACAATAATTTGTCGATAAAGGATAGCTTTATTTTGGCTCCATAAATTGTTCTGTTTATTTATTTGCAGATTATATTCGCGTGCCAAAGATAATTATCTGATTTGTATCTATTAAAAGTGGGCAACACTGTACTTTGCATCTATCGATTGTGCTAGAAAGGATATTCAATATTGCTATTGACCATAAAGTCACTAACAATACTGTCATCCGGTCCCGTGTAAGTATTTCATGAAGCACTGGAGGACAGCGCGAGAAATTTACAGAAAAAAAATGCTTAGTTTTGAAAATACCTTTCAGACTAACTTGAGCTCTTTCCCACTGAAACTTCGTTATTAATTACAAGTACATGAGTGTTTTAGGCTACAAAGAACCATCGGGTAGTTATTAATTTGTGATCAAACACTTGGCACATATCACGGCAAAGATTTATTCATTATTTTGTTTGTTTTTCTTTTTTGTTTGTTTTATTTTGTTCTATGTTTGTTGCGAGTGTGCGTGGAAGCATGGAAAGTGGAGAGATGGGAAGATAAAAATTCAAAATTTCGAAGCTCAATTTCGAATAGATCTTAAAGATCCTTAAAAGCCTAACTTTCTAAACTGAAACTGTATCGGGTATAAATAAGCACTTTCATCGAGTTTCGGCGAGGAAAACTTTACACGCAGCTGAATTTTCGCAATCCTATTTAATGTTTTCGGCTGCGATGCCGATAAAAGATGATTGTTGTTCAATTCTGCAGAGTAACCTAAAAGAAGCTAATCCATGAAATTCATAATTGGGATTAAAAGTAAAAATCTGTTGAACTTACAGTGCTAGAAGCTTGTTAAATCCGCCGTCGCAGCCTGTAATCACAACATACTTCCGCCTATAGTTAGTAACTTTTGGTAGGTGTAACAACCAATCCAAGGCTACGTAAACTACCACACAGATTAAAAGTACAGTGCAAAGAGCCATCCTCATTGCCTGGTCATGATGGTCTACTCTAAGTGATTAACTGATAGTATACACTATATAGAGTGGATTCGACCTAGCCAGATTGTTGATAACGATTTCTCTCAGGTCAAAGATAATATTACAATAAAAAGGTTTTAAAGGCGGAGCATGCAATGAGCATTAAGCTAATTCTGTAGTATCTGTCGATGAGTAATGTCTAACGCTTCCCTCATATGTGTTTTTGTTGTTTGTATGTTTTATTTTTAGGGGATCGAAGTCTAAATCTTCGCAATGATAGTTTACTGTTTCATTAATGTCCTCTATTTTTTGTGTTATAAAACCAATTATTATGTTCCAGACTTAATAGGTTTGCCCTTTATGTAGATGATATCTCTTCAGTTGTTTTTTTTTCTATTGTTTTGCTGTGACCTGTTGAATATGATCGAATTGCTAAGTTCAAAGTTTAGATAACGTTAGTACTCATCAGTAGTGAAAATAAAGCTTAAAGCGAAAATGAACAAAAGATGTGAACTTTATACTTATATTTGCATCAGCATCCAACGCCTAAAGACTCAGATACAGCTTTGCTTTTAGCAAGTACCACTATGGTCTTTAAAAAGAGAGAGAGAGAAAGAGAGAGAGAGAGAGAGAGAGAGAGAGAGAGAGAGAGAGAGAGAGAGAGAGAGAGAGAGAGAGAGAGAGAGAGAGAGAGAGAGAGAGAGAGAGAGAGAGAGAGAAAGAGAGAGAGAGATATTCACAACGAAGCTATTTACTACACTTACCTGCGTTACTTGCAGCCTTGAAAAAGAAAAGCCGAATCATACCAAAGGCAACCAGCACAATTCATGCACACAAATACACGCTAGTGAACTTACAATCAATTAGGACAAGCCATAACAATTTTGTTTTACGTATATCTCATAGGGATTAAAACTTCCAAATGAGATTTTTAAAAAAAAAAAGAGGACGCAGACCACAATTACATAAATAAAAATTCTGTTCGCTAAAGTTTATATAGTGCTCAGAAGTATTAGCAATATGTTTTAAGAAAATATGGCCGAAAATTTCTTACCCTAAATGCAATTTCCTTTGTTGGAAGACTTGAGTTCTGTGCAAGGATCAAAATTCTAAGCAGAAGTAAATAAATTTTTCATGTACAAATTTTATTATTTCCTTTTTACCCTCAAATTTCACAGCACTGGTCATTCCTGCAGATGCCGTTGTTACTGATGAGTTTAGATGTTTGTGGCTACACAGCCTTTCATTTGGAAACTTCTTAGATGATAAAGAAAGCGGTCCGCAACATTTTCTTGCATATATTATTTTCAAATTTCATAATAAAAAAGCCAAAAACGTATATTTTTGCTTTCAGCATGTCTCAAGAACTCACTCTGTTTTATGCTATAGTGTACGCCTAATTTTGAAGTTATATCTCTCATTTTGAGTCTTCAATCATGTGTGATACAGCATATTTTAAAGACCATAAGGGGTGTATTTTAATTAAATCGCCTGTTTTCTTCATTTTCAACATTTTCTTTTTCTCCTTCTTTTCCTTATTATTCTTATGCTGTTGCTGCAACTACTACTACTACTACTACTACTACTACTACTACTACTACTACTACTACTACTACTACTACTACTACTACTACTACTACTACTACTACTACTACTACTACTACTACTACTACTACTACTACTACTATTACTACTACTACTACTACTACTACTACTACTACTACTACTACTACTACTACTACTACTACTACTACTACTACTACTACTACTACTACTACTACTACTACTACTACTACTACTATTTCTAAAATGTTTAGCTACTGATAAACTTCCGTCATTTAATATATCAAATCTGATGATAGTAAATCTTTTTCTAAGGGTTGTTAAAAGTCTTTCGGGTGTATTGTTTACCGCATTTGCTGAAAAGCTCATGAGGTAAATTATATTGTGTAAATCACAAGATAAAGAGTGTCTTATTTTGAAAGTTTTTGCGTTGATGAAAAGCCGAAAGGATTACGCGAGTGTGGTATATGGACAAGTTTTGTGTTGTGAAATATTGCAAGGTCTGAAGCCCGGGTTGTTGTTCCTGGGGGATATGGTGGCGTGCACTAGCGTGTCTTTCATGTTCATAGGTCGGCTGAAGCATGTCATGGGAAGTTCAGGTATGGCTTTCTTGCATCTTTCGGACAGATGTAGGATGGGCAGGTATTTTTTGAGGATGTTGGAAATTTTAGGAAGTCATGAGTTGTAAGTGAGTACAAACGCAGTTCTCTCGGTCTGGCTCTTAATGGCCTTGTGCCTCTGAAGCGCCTGTGATCTAGATATCGCTGTGGCTTTCTTAATGGCAGCTTCTATTTGTTTTTGTGGAAATCCACGCTGCCTAAGATATGAAGTGAGCTACTAGTAGTAGTAGCAGCAGCAGCAGCAGTAGGAACAGTAATACAAGGTGAATAGAGAGTATGAGATGGAAAGATTGAATGGAAAAGAGAGAGAGAGAGAGAGAGAGAGAGAGAGAGAGAGAGAACCACAGAGAGGGAAGAGAGAGACATAGAGACAGAGACACAGAGAAAGAGAGAGACAGACAGACAGAGAAAGAGAGACACACACAAAGAGAGAGAGAGAGAGAGAGAGAGAGAGAGAGAGAGAGAGAGAGAGAGAGAGAGAGATGGAGATAGACGGACAGAGAAGAGAGGTGGAAAGGACTTCTTCAATCACAAGAACAAAATTTAAGAACTGAATGTTTTCCACTGAAATCACAGATTTTATTAAATTATTTGAAAAACATTTTTCAAAACATTTATGCAAAAACATAAAAAGTGGAGTTATATGGGAGGAGAACATTTTTAATATTAGTTACGCATTCATAAAAGTTTACGAATAACTTTGTTGATATTTTACTCAGTCTTTCATCCTCTCATAAGAATTCTGGTAAATACATATTTCATACAGAACTTATCTTTAAAAAAAGAATTAACACAATCATATAATTTACTTGGACGGATGAAAAGTAATTAAAACAAAGGCTTGAAAAAACCCAAGAGGAATGATGAAAAGTGGTGGAAATATGCTGTAAAATATTTTGTAAAACTTGAGGACGGCCACAAAATGTGTTTGAAAGTTAAATATAAAAAAAAAATTTGATCTGATAAAGTCTGAAAGTTGTTGACTGTTCAACAACTCTCATATTTATTTAAAAAGCAATCTTTGTAAGTAGGATTTCATCAATCAAATGGATAAAAATATAAATTCTCATGTTTAACCTGATTTTAGAGTTTATCATTATGAAAAAATCAAAGGTTCAACGTTTAAAAATACAGATTTGGTAGAGAAATCGTTAGCTTAGAACAGAATGGTAAACTTTTCCTACTCACTCTCCAGTAAAATACAAGCTTAAATCCTTAAATCGTACAAGTGTAATTTACCAACTTAACTTTTTTCTTCAAGCTTATTATAAGATGGCTCATTCATGCAAATGCTATCTCAAACTGTTTTGAAGTCTGAGAATATAATTGACAGAGGTATCAGCTCATTCAAAAATTCCATTTATTGGGATAAAAATATTTAACATATATATATATATATATTTTGTCATAAAAAACTAATTTTGGATCCTATTTTTTACAGGTTTTTCTTTAAACTTAAAATGCCAACATTTCAATTTGAGGAGTCTGATGTGATGTATAATTGTTGGCACTAAGAAATATAACATATGTTGATAGCCTTAATGCTTTATAAAGCTGACTTGGGAACAAGTATATTGCCTAAGTAAGACTCACACAAATTATAAATATTATCATGATTTGACCCAAAGAATAAGCAAATATGAAGTTTATAAAATAAAATTGTGTTTTTCATAGTACTTCATCCCTCAATATATTATCTTCAACTCAGTTATCATTATTTTGAAACAATAATGGAAAAAAAACCAAGACTGATAGACGGACAAATGAATGACTCATGTCATTCCAAATGATCTAAACACTATTCACATTGAGTTAACAAATGGTTTGAAAGTATGCAATTTTGATACATATGTACGTGGCTGACAAAAAGAAACATTACCACTTTCTGAAAATTAGGCAACAAACTGTTGGCTCTTTGAGATTGTAGAAGGCATTGTATCATAGAAAAATGTGCAGAATAACAGAACGCTTTTCTCTGTTTCTTGGTAAAAATAATTATTATTTAACACTTTTTTTAAGGCTAGAACCCAATTTTTAATGGCATGTTATTGTATATCTTATCATGATCACTTTATAATTTTCACAACCAAATATTTGATTAGGCACATGGTCATAAACAATACAAAAATGGTGCTTTCAATTAAGTAGTGCTTTTGCAAGAACAGACACAACTGATCTGAAATAATATCATATATGTATTCTGTTAACTTTCTTTATGTACTCAGAGCTAAAATAATGAATGTTAAGCTTTTTTTCCCATTACACGTTAGTTATAAAAAAATCTATATTAATTTGATGCATTTTAATCTCTAACAACGAAAAAAAAATATGTAATGACCTTTTCTTGAAGTACTAACTAAAGGCAGTATCTAAAGGCTACATTTATGAGGCTTGATTTTTTTTTTGCATCTTAAAGTCCATGTTACTTGTTGTCAACACATAAATTCACAACATTGGTCCAATATTTCTACTCTGCAATCACAATATGGCTCACACACTAATGCTGAAAATACTTCTTACATTTTCTTATTTAATTTTTTTCATGTCTTTTATGTCTATATACCCATTACCAGCCTAAAGTGTTTCATAATGCAAGACTCTCATTATCAAAGACTGGTAAAGAATTGTGCCTTTTAAAGAAGGCTGGGATTTGTTTCAAATAACATAAGTATGAAACCATTTCTACTGATTAACAATTATTTTTTTGCCACATGCAAACACAAAGAAATTGAGATCAACAAAAATAAAGGTATTTCTAAACAACAAATCGTGCAATTCACAGAGTTAGTTCAGTATTCTTGGCAAAATAAATTTTCCTCTCTTTTTATATTTCAACTGCATTAAAAAACAACTCCATAAATGTTATTATCTTAATGTTTATGAAGTTATCAACTGGTCTATTATTATTTTCTTAAATAAAAGATTGACATTTAAATTCTTTTTCACTGTATTAATCAGAAAGCCATGGTATCATCAGAAGGCTTGTAAAAAGTTCACCTATCTTTTTTAGCTCATTTTTCATTCTTTAACTTAAAAGTGCATTGGTTCTTTTTTTTTTTTTTTAATAAAAAAAATTCTATTCATTCATTTTCAATAAAGCATTTGTAACATACCACAAGATTAAAATGTTCCATAAAGACAAATGTCAAATTTTTACAAGCAATCTGTTGCCTTCAACGTTTAAAGTAAATTCACAATTGATCATTGTAACGTTATTTTTTATTTCGATTTTATTTTTTACATTTTTTTTTTGTAAAATAACATTTTTTCTCTTGAGTTATTCTGTTTCAAACCCTTTCTTGCATCATATGCATTGTGCTTGTCTCCCATTTGTAATGAGATATTTATGGGTTAATTATACAGCTGCTGCCTACAGTATGTGAGAATAAAAACATTAAGTAATCAACACCAATCGTCACTTGCAAATCATTTTATGATTGCAAAATGATTTTTGAAAAGCTGTCTAATTTTGTAATTTTCTATTCAGTCAGAGATATTTTCTTAGTCTGATCACAAATGAATGTTATTCCAATAACCAATGAATATATCTGACTAAAAACTGCTCTTGAATTTAATTGTAATTTTAACAGTTGTTTGCTGGTTCATGATAGTCTGTGATCCTACTTTGTTTCAGGATAACAATTTTTGCATTTATTTCCCATATGGAACCAAACATAAAGTAACACCTATAACAGTTCCAAGGCTTGAGATGTATGTCACTTATTAAAAAAAAATTATAGCTTTTATTAAGAATACAATATTTAAAAAATTGTGGCCATTCAAAGGAAAACATTAGAGGTTTCTCCAACTTTAGTTAAGAAACCACAACTATTCAATCCCATTTTGACATGACTGAAAAGATGATGATGTATTTTGAATAAATCCAGAAGAAAAAAAAAATATAAAGAGGTAAATCCCCTTATAGTCTTTTTTTATATTTTTTTTATCACTCGCATCCCTGACCCAACATACTTAATAAGTGGAAGTCAATATTGACGAAGGCAAAAAAGAAAATACTAAAAAAAATTTAACTAATTTGTGTTTGCAACCTGAGAACCTCCATGGCTTAACCCTATCCATCTTGTCTTCTTGAGCTCTTGACTATACATTGTCCTCAATGACCTCCTCTTCTATAAACTCCCCATGCTCCTCATCTGCCTCCCCATCCCCACCTCCAACTCGGAAACCACCGTTGAACCCCCTGTCTTGAGCTTTACTACTGTAGCTGCGGTCCATGGGCAATGCCAGGGCCTGGAAGATGGCCTCCACCGTCTTGCTGTTGATGTAGTAACCAAGATGGATACCTGGCATTCGAGACTGAAGCTCCTCCAGATGAGCATGGGCCTGAAAGAGATAGAAAAAAGACATAAAACTAGTCAAGACTAAGGATATTACATTACAAGTAAGTTGCAATCCTATGACAAAATGGGTATGGAAAAAGAATTATAGATTTTAAAAAAATATAACAGAGAAAAGTGGGAAAGAGAGAAAGATGAAGATATACAGAAAGGGAAGGCAACGAGGAAGATTATTTCTGATTTCTTTCTTACCGCCTTCCACCTCTCTTTTGAGGCATAGTGCTCAATCATGAAGCCATAAATATCTCCAATTCTCACAGCTGCATCAAGATCTTGTTCCTCCAGAAGAACTTGGCATTGCTTGATGGATTCCTCTGAATTCTCCTGATAAGATCTGATATGACATTTTAAAAAATGAAAAATGATCAATCTAAGATAGCTGAAAGTACTCAAAGTACTCTTAAATTCAAAGCAATATTTACTTGATATCAGCCCATGATAACCTCTAATAAAATTTTCTCTCCAGCTCAAAGTCATCTCTACTTCACACCTGTATGTACTGCTAAAGTACCTAAATTAAGACACGTACACTTTTGATAATCAAGTTTAACAATTGAGTTGATGGTTTGCATTCATGTATAAGGGTAACTGTAAAATTCACAAAAAAAAAAAAATACACAAACTGACAAACAACCAAGATGAAGAATCTTGTACTTTCATCAACTCCTATTAATTTTTTATATATATAAAAAAAAAAAACTTTCTTCAAATATGTATGAGATTCTGTGAGTAACCCTCGACTTTTTACTAAAATAGGAAATGTTGTTTAATTCAGCTTGTGAGCCAATACAATATCATCTACAGCTAGGAAATCTTCTGCATATGTAGTCAATTTTTATCACACAAATGAGATTAAGACTCATATATTTGTACATTGAAAAAAAGTCTATAATTTGAAAGAAAACTTCTTAAAGTCTACCCAAAAAAATGATACTTCTTTCAAGTGCTGTGAAAAACAAAGTTTATGGCTATTTTCTTGTGGCCACTTTTAAGTTTATCATGCTAAACTCCTTGTTGTTCTGATTATATGTAATATCTAAAAGAGAAATGGTAGATAAAATTCTCACACAACTCATTGCATCACCTAAATAATATGAAGTTTTCATCATGAACAACATAAGAAAACATTTGAAGTTATCAACTCCTAAAAAACGTCAAGCAACTAGCTTTTTTCAAATTCAATCTAGATTTAATCTAGATATAACAACCATCTATAATTATTCACTGTGTTGATTCTAGACTTCCATACCTAAACTGATATTCTAGATTCTAACTTGATACTTTGTAAATGATCATCTCATTTCCTTAATCTATTTCTTAACTTCTGATCCAGCTCTACAATCTATATCAGAACTAAATCATAGCCATTCCTATGATATGAATATCTAACTTTTTAAGTTCCACACATTTGAACTACACATCTTGTTTTAGAGCTATATTCGATGTTGCTGAAGGAAAATTTCATAGAGTAGCCTAATCTTTATTTTTTTTCTTTTTTAATGCTTGCATGAACTTTTCCAAACAAAGGGCCTTCAAAGGCTTAGAATGCTCATCATAGATGTAAAAAATAGCAAAATTCTTCTTATCTTAATGTAGACCAGATGGCCGTATAGCTTAATGTAATTAAGGACAAAGGGACATCATGACTTTTAAGCCTTATTTGGATTCTGAAACACAATTGAGCTATCACTAAGTTTAGTTACTTGACGTGAAGGCTATGTAGATCTCATTGTATCTCAGTTTATGCCATTTAGGCTTTGCAAAGACCTAAAATAGCAATCTCAAACAGTTGAGGACCAAAAATATGACCTGAGTTGCTTAAAAAGACACTAACAATTTCAGACAGTCTAAGCACTTCAGGGCATGCAGCAGACAAGAAATAAAGAGATCCTAACCTGCGTGCCATGACAAATCTTTTGATAAGAGCCATTTTGTGTTTGATAGCTCCCAGGCGCTCCTCTTGCAGCATGCTGTCATCCATCTTAGCTTTAGACATGCATTTGTAGGCCTCACCCAGCGCCCCAAGGGCCTTGTCATAGTTCTGGTATTCATCTATTTCAACCTGGACCATTGTAAATAAAAAGAGAGCAATATTTTAATGACCACCAGAGAAATCAGAATTTTGCAGAATAAATTTAAATTTTTGTCACTGCAGTCTCTTATGGTATCATAAAGGGCTACAACTGGTGCAATTTAATTTTAAAAACTCTAAAATCCTAAGACTTTCGTATGCCATAATGTGATAGCCAAATTTTTGTATTGTTAGTCCAACACTTAACTGACTGAGATTTAAAGCAGCTCATATTGTTACAAGCTTAAATCCCCTTGTGCAATAGGAAAAGAAAGATTATGCTTCAAAAATACATTCTCATTTGAGACAAATACTGAAGTGATCTATTTTGCTTTTACTTTAAACACAAAAAATATTTTGAAAAAGCAAATAGAGTCCATAAAATTTGAGCAAGAGAGCAACTTAAATAATTGAACAAAAAGTTACAAAAAACAAATCATGTGTTACCTGAGCACAGGCATCATAAAAGGATGCTAAAGCATCAAGGGCTCTGCCTTTGGTGTAAAATGCGATGATATTTTTCATAACTTCTGGATCTTTTCGCCAGTCCAGAGACTGCAAGTAATTAGCTGCCATCACGTAAATCTCCCTCTGCCTGGAGACGCCCGCAAAGAACATGATTTTCTCAGTGTCCCCAGACTTGAGTAAGGCCTTCATAGCCTTCAAAAAGAAGCAGATTGGTTAAACAGAATATTTCTTTGTAAGACTCCTCATAAAAATTAGCAGTACAAAACTTATAGAAGATATAAAAAGATAAATGATACGCCCATGTAGTTATCTTGTACATATAAACAAAAGAAAACAAAAATGAAGTCTATTCAAATGTTAAAAAACTACAAAATTTTCATTTAGCATTAAAAAAAAGAATGTGTATACCAGTAGAACTGGCAAGTTCAATAAAATTTTTTAATTACCTTACACACAGAACAGGATAAAATTAAGGTTGATCATTCCTGCAAAATGTGTCAAAGAAATATTGCCAATTGTAAGTGACTAAAAGTGAAAAAACTTTTCCATTTGCATACCCTTTAGGACTAGACATAGCCTAGAGGAGAGATTTGACTCACTTTGATCTTGTTGCCAGCTTGTGTGAACTTTTTCGTAGCCAGGTGATAAGCTCCCTGATGCATGCACACCTCAGCAATGGCCTCTAATATTTTGAGGCGTGCCATAGGGTCAGGGTCAAAGTCTTTGTCAGGGGTCAGCTTTTCTGAGAGGTCTTCTGTGATCTCCACAGTTTGATCCATGCAAATCTTGACCGCCTCCCAGAACTGTAAACAGATGTGGTAGATAAGACGATACAAATGGCAATCACATCTTATGTGGGTTAAAAAAAAATAAAAGAAATACAAATAGAAAATAAGTCTTGCATATACCTGTATGCAACTGCTCTAAATTATAAAAATTGCATAGGTGTCATGACATATAACTACTCATTTAGCTAATTTAGCTTACATTAACTGATTGCATCCAGATTTTTCTTTTGGTAGCCTGCCAGAATTATAGAAGACTCACTTTTCGCATTCATGCTCACAGCGTTGATATGGACAACTGTTGAGAACAGCTTCACGCTGTGAGCGTGTGAATGGATGCAATCAGTTAAACAATGAAAGAAAATAAAAACCATGAATATTAAAGATAGTTTTAATTTTTCATCCACTTTGTCATTAGGGAGTTACAGAATGAGTTTGCAATGAATGGATTTTGCTTTATACTTAGTATCTGTCATTTACCCTGTGAGGGAAATTCTTTTTTCACACACACACACATGTGAAAAGACATGGTTTTGCCAATGAATCGGAGGGTAAGGATACTAGTATTCTACTTCTTTGTTGCCAGTCCTAAAGATTCAGTAGTAAGTAAATTTGAATATGGAGAAGCAATGCTTTAGAAGAACTCTTATGCTTTTTTACTGTCACAAAATATCAGTAAATCTATTCCTCTTCAAAAAAGTATGGCAATTCATCAACTTTCAACTTTAAGAAATTCAAAAAGTTGAGTATTCAAAAATAAACTCTTTTAAAGGTGACAACTGTAATATAAAATATTCTCCGGTTTAATAAATGATTTGCATTAAATGTTTATATTATTTATGGCCTGTATAGGTTTCATGCACTGATTACCTTTTTGCCAATGGCCAACAAGTCGACAGCCTTGTCATACTGGCCATTCTCAAGGAAGAAGTCAGCACAGCGTTGCAGCAGCTCTGGGTCTGCTCTCTCATCCAGATCACTAGAGATGAGTTGGAGAGCTCCAAACTGCTTGGTAGTGAAGGCCAGATCCAGGGCTTTAGAATAGTTGCCAGCCTGCATCAAGGCAATTTGGAAAATGAAGGTGAAATTCCCACACAAAAAAAGTAAGATTTTATTATTCCAAAATTACTGTGCATTCAGGGAATATTTAACATATACTTGCAACAATATTGGGCTAAAATTAAGAATATAGGGTTGAATATTTAGCAGAATGTTATACTGCACTCGTTTGCAACGAAATAAGACTTTCTGATTCCCACATTAAAATGTCATTGAGTTAAAATACATTATACAAATAGATATTATTGGGTAAAGAACTTTAACACAGAAGCTATGCATTCAACAGGGCCAAAACAGCAACAGAAACCAGCAATGAAAACAATAATTCTGCATGTTGAATTTGAGCAAAAAAATTAAAAGCCAGTTTCAAAGATTGAGATGGGTAACAAAGAGCTAACCTTATGGTAGAGCATGACTGCCTTGTCCTGGAAGCCCTGTTTGGTTTCATAATGGCGAGCTGCCTCCATCATGTCTTCTGGTCGACCCATGAGGGCAGAGTTGAGCAGCTGATCTTCAAACCCATGCTCCTGTAAATGAAAGATAATATTGACAAATGAAATAAAAATTAATTTAAGGTAAACCATAATAGACCATCAACTGTATTTAAAAGCATACAATTTGCAAATATTTTAATACTTATCTTAGGCATTTGAATATTTTATACAAAGAACAAACTAGATCTTACTTATTAATGATAATGTATATGTTTTAACAGGACACCAAGCACTCAAAACTCTTTTGCAAGCTAAAGCTATTCGATCAAAATAATCAAATGATTCAAATGACTAAATGAGAAGATGCTATGTTGCATCACATATTATTGGAAAATTAATAAAATGTGGTAAAAGAGAAGATGCTCCAAGAGTCAAACTATAAGATCCTGTAAGCTTTACTGGTATATCAAAGTTTGAATACCCATGATGACTCCACAAAGGAGAGGAGACATTATTAGGAAGCTGGAGCCAGCTAAAATGGTTGTCGGGAACAGTGAAAATTTTTAGATTTGAAAACACTATGATACTATTAATAAGTTAAAAAATATGGATGATGACAAATTCAGTATGTACATAAGAATGAAACTAAACAATGTTTTAGTGAGATGTAAAGTGACACAAAACTGTGTCACAAGGGCTTAAAAACCTAAGTGAAATAGATGGACGACAGGCATCTTCCACTGAAAAGATTCTGAGTATATTGAATGTTTTTAAAAAATGATCATATTGCTACATAAAAAATTTGACTAGGAATTTCTTTCCAACTTTATCACACAAAGCAGATACCTACTTTTCAAACTTACATGAAGACAAAAAGAAATATCAAAGAAGCATAATGGAGTTATTATTTTTAACTTCTTCAAATGGATTCATGCAGCTTAGAAATAACATACCAAGTCCAGCTAAGGTAAGGTGCTGGTAAAGGAATAAAAAAAGATTATGTCATTAAGTCATATTGTATTTACCTTGCATAAGCGTATAGCACTGCCATATGCCTGGGCTCTCTGGAAGAAGTGGATAGCCTCTTTGATCTGATCCTGGTTTTCATACTGCCTCGCGAGATAATAACAGGCAGCTTTGTCTCCGGTTTCATTACAGATGGATGAGGCCTGGAAATTTTTCAGTTGAAGGGTTGACAATAAACTTGAAATAATAATATAGAAGAATGAATTCAAAATCAATCATGAATGGATGATTAAATCTGCAAGTAAAGAAAAATTCTTTCCTCACACTCAATACTCAAAGTAAAAATTAATACATTAAATTTAATAGACACAGATGTACCCATCTCACAGAATCAGCTTAGCACTCATTGCATTAAAAAGTTTATGGTGAGGCCATAATAACAAGATCCCTCTTGCGATAAGCATTCATTTTTTTAGTTAGTTCTCCAAAAAAATCATGAGGTGAGCGGCAAATAAAGTGACTATAAATGTATAACACCTTTGCATCAGTATCTTTTGGGACTCAAAATACATTAAATTTAATCGACACAGATGTACCCGTCTCACAGAATCAGCTTAGCACTCATTGCATTAAAAAGTTTATGGTGAGGCCATAATAACAAGATCCCTCTTGCGATAAGCATTCATTTTTTTAGTTAGTTCTCCAAAAAAATCATGAGGTGAGCGGCAAATAAAGTGACTATAAATGTATAACACCTTTGCATCAGTATCTTTTGGGACTCAAATCAAAGTAGAATATCACGGTAAACTATTGAAAGTTTGAGGTGATAGTATTTACAATATTTCTACGCACTTTCCTTTTTTTTTTATCATAGGGCAATTATTTAAAAAAAAGGCTTAAGGAAAGCTGAAATGTCTTAAATTCATTGATAAATTTATTACATCACTTTCTAAATATCCAGTCTCTAGCTTAAGCATGATGTATGAAAATGAAACAAACTTTTTCCATGTTACTGCAATAGCAGTACACCCTGACAAGTGAAAAGAAATCTTGGGCTGTCTCATAGAATTGAATGGCTGTTTCCATGTCTCCTGTGCTCTCCATGTATTGAGCCCACCATCGATGAAGGGTTCTGGTGAAAACAATAAAAAATGATGTATAAAAATATATTTTGTTAATTTGGTTATAATATTTACAATTCCTGTTCATTTGATTACCCAGAAAATTAGAAATATAGCATGTTTATCAACACCCAGCAAGAATTGGAGATTTGAACTTTCCAGCCTTAAAAATGTTGAGGACAAAATTAGAGAGGAGAGCATAGAAAAGGAAAAGATAATGGGGAAGGTAAATAAAACTATTGGCAACAGCCCAGAAGCAGCAACAAGATTCCTTACTTGTCTGTGGTTCTGCTAACATACTCTTCCAACTGCTCAGGGTCATCTGCCAGCATTCTTGGCACTTCAAACTTGTGGGTTTCAGACTTCTCATAGCTGTAAATGGTATGAAGTAAGAAAGAATAAATTACTGCTATACAGAGACTTAATTAGAAAGCTTCTGTCACATTACACAGCACAGTTTATTAATATTTAAATTACAGTGCATGTAAATCAAAATTAAGTTCAGCCACAATATTTCTATCTTAGAGAAGATCCAAACAGAAAGCAAAAACACCACACTTGGAGAATAACTTGGTAATTATAAAGGATCCAAAAGGACGTGTGTGTGTGTCTATAAATAGTATAACACAGGTCTGAAAGGAAACAGGCACACAAGTTTATAATTACGGGACAAAAAAGAATTAACAAAACTATTATCAATTCAACATATAAACGTTTCACTTTGTAAGCTTCGTCAGCATTATTACAAAATCGTGATAATACTGACGAAGCTTAAAAAGTAAAACTTTTTTATGTTGAATTGATAATAGTTTTGTTAATTCTTTTTTGTCCTGTAATTATAAAGTTGTGTGCTTATTTCCTTTTAGACCTTGTATCTTAAAGATGATTTCACAAGCTTCGCTTTTGTTCAAATTTTCTCTGAGAATGACATATCTGGTCTTTGAGGAACATTTGCCAACCCTCTGAGGGGGGAGGGGGGTGGAATTTACACTGATTAAGCAGCCAACTTTTCTTTTCCTTTAACCTCCATAACCTGTTGTTCATTTCATTAAATTCATCGGCGAAAAAAAAATTAAAAAGTCATGGCCATAAGGGTTGAATGGTGAGAAATATATGAGGTTAAAAAAAAAGCCTTCATTCCCCTTCTGGTCTTTATTTTTAAGATTATCCCCTTCAAGACTAAAGGAATTGCATATTTTATTAGAGATGGGGAGGGCATTGAAAATTAATTTTAACAAATAATGTTCTCTTTTCTAATAATTGGTTCGGCATAAATTATAAGACAATTTAAAAATAAAAGAGAGATAGTTCTGTTTCTAAACTACTTAAGTTTAACAACTTTTGGCATCACTTGGATTTGATCATTTCCTCAAAGTGAACTATTTTTTCATTCCCAAAGCAAAAAATAAATCTGGGCATATGACCAAAGTGTTATTTTTGTGCTGTAAATAAAAAAAACAATATTTTTTTTTCAATTCTATACCTTTAAAGATCAGGTGATTTTGTGACAGCTTGAAGATCTTTCCGGATTGCTCAAAACATATTTTCTTCACATGTAAAAGTCTGGTTCAATTTATATCACTTACTTGGGAATAGCGGCTGGTGTATCTCCTTGCTCCTCTAAGTGGCGAGCATAACTGTAGAATGTGGTTCTCAGGTGTATGCGATCATACATTTCTGCAGTTTCTAATGCCTAAAGAAGATGGGGATTTTTTAAAATAACATCTTTTGGTGCATATGGCCGAATGTGCTTTTTAATTTTTAAAAAATGGTACATGACTTTCTGAACATCTTAAAATCTGGATTACAATTTGGAGATCAAACAGAACTGCATAGTACCTTGTGTCATTTCTGTTAGCTGTTTAGACTTTGAAAATGTTACCTCTAGAAAATAAAATAAGTATGTTTTAAAACTTCCCATTTTGACCAGATTAAATAAATAAATAAATTTTCCATATCTGTATATTTCATTTGTCTTTAATTTAAAAAAAATATTCTCATTGATTGAGTTTTGTACTTTATAGACAATAAGCAAAGTATCATCTCCATTTAGCAAACTATGTAAGCTCTTTTAAACTGCCATTTATAAGAACACGAAGAATTATGGAGTTATTTCAATAACTTACTATCTTCTTATGTAGCTACAATAATCAGATAATAATAAAAGCTTCAAACCTTTTGCCATTGTCCTTGGTTTTGATAAAACTCATTAAGCAAATCATATCGTTTACAATTCCTTAGCAATCTCTCTGCATCTTCCTGAAATTAAAAAAATATTTATCAGATTTTCCAATGTTTGTTTCAGCATTAACATTATTTTTATAAATCATCTCCAATTACATTCTATGGTTCAAGTTGCATTTGAAGTGGTGCTTTTAAAATTCCTGTGACTCTTAGTCACTGACAATTACACAAAAGATTTTTAGACTGTTGTACTCAGTTTAACATGGCTCACCTTGATAAATAATAAAGGAAAGAAATTCACAACCATACCCCAATAATGTACTGAAAAATCTGTGATCCTTAAATTATTTTTGTACAATGTGGAGATTAATTCGTATCTATCTTTTACTTAAACAAATATTTCCTACTGACTTTTACTTCTTTTTATGTAATTTAAGTAAAAAAACAATATTTAAAGCAGTTAAAAGTTGTTGCGACTGCACTATGCATTTCTATTTTTTTATGTTCAAACTGTTTATTTTGACCTTATTCCCATCACATTAACTCACATAAAGGCCAAGCTGCATGGCCAGCACAGCTACTCTAGCATCCAGCTCAGGTTCCTTTGCAGCCTCCCTGAGAGCTTTTGCTCCTCTTGCATGACCCATGTTACCAAGACAAACACTTGCTACATCCAAGCGACGACTCTTCACACACATTTTGGCCATGTTCTCCCAAACAGACTCACTACAGAGGTACAGATAAAGTAGTAAATATGATATATTTTAGTGAAAATAAAATAATCTGTAAAGTAAGCAAACTATAGCTCAAAATTGATGGCTTCATATAGCATTCATCAGATTATTACTTTAGAGTTGCTATCCTTAAATCAGGTTAAACATCAAGTCATACAGCCTTCACAGCAAGCAATTTTTTTGTTCAGATACGGCAAAGGACATTTTAAAAAAAAAATAACTTACTTGTCAATTCAAGAGGAAATAAAAGAAAAAAGTCTCTTGTTCATAAATAAAAAAGAACAGTCAATATTAAGGGGAGAACATTTCATTTCAAAAATTAATCAAAGTTTAATGTCAAACCCACCTAAGAAAATGCCTTTTCATATTATAAATCTAGTTGCCATTTATAGCTACAAACCTCTTGATAAGTTTAATAGCCTTAAATGCCTCATCCATGTTGCCAACTGCAAGGTAAAAACTGAAGTTCATCATGGCATCACGAGTGCCCTTGTCACTAGATTCAAGGCCAACAAAATCTCGCATGATTTTTCGAGCAACAAGCTTGGGCTGTATTGAAGGCTCGGATACCATACCAGGGCCCTCTTGATGTTCCATTTCTTCCACACTGCTCTCGCTCTGGTTAACATAAAGAGAATTTCAATACATCATATTTCTTAACCTTTATCTTCAAATGGTATAAAATAGAGAGGAAATTGACACATTGGAGAAGACAAAATGTAGTGAGGAAATAACGGAGAGAGAGAGAGAGAGAGAGAGAGAGAGAGAGAGAGAGAGAGAGAGAGAGTAGAGAAAGAGAGAGAGAGAGAGAGAGAGAAAGAGAGAGAGAGAGGGAGAGAAAGAGAGAAAGAGAGAGATGATGAGAGAAAAGGAGAAGGGGAGAGCGAGTAAGAAAGGAAGCAAGAGAAGTAGAAAGCTCTTTCAAAAGATTCTTCATTATGCAATGTCACAATGATCAATATAAACAAAAATTACCATCTGTTTTATTTCTTTATCAACCATACCTTCTTTGTGAAGATGTAATAAGGCACCTCTACCCCCATCAGTGAACTAAGTGCTGAAGGGAGAGGAAAGTTATCCTGTATTAAGATTCCATTCTCAGGTGTGCAGAACAGGGAGATCACCATCACCTCCACCTGAGGGAACACGAAAGAAAAGAAATTTTGAAAATTTAACAATATATTGTGATATTATATTAAAATATTTTTTGTAATAAACCCAAATGGATAAAAAAATTGAAGGATATTCAAATTATGCCAACTGGTTAAATATCAGCACGGATTAATTTAAATGATATCTATATTTTCTTCCATCCTTAAGAAACCACACTGAGCTTAGGAGACATTACATTAAGGCAGTGAAAGTCAAAAACTTACCTTTGTTGAATATAGTATTTTAATCATTGAATGTACTTCATAAATAAGACTATTGTATGCTGCAACACCATCCAGAAAAATTGTTAAACAGAATCTCTTCTCCTGCTCTCTCATGCGTCATCATTTACACCAGATGGGCTATTTATCACTCCTGTTTTAAAGGATGAAAAACAAAAGAAAATTCCATCACAGAAGATACTTACTGGACCCTCATCAACAATTTTAGTCAGGGATGGCTTATTGATCTGGTTTTGGTCAGCTGTAGAGCGCGTCAAGTTCCAAGCTTCACAAACAAACAGTTTTGACTCAGCTGGATCCCAGTGCTGAGACACTGGGTATCGGCCAGCTATGTCTTTGGCTGCCTGGGTCTTGCCCCTGATGATACAATTAGACTGATGTAGCAAACACTTTGGAATGTTTGAAAAGCTTTCATGAAATTGTTCGGATTTACATTCAGTCCTAAAAGCCAAAAGAAAATGGAAATCAATAGTTTTTATACCAGTTTAAGGCTGAGAATAATATCTAAGGGCAACAGTTTCTTTTAAAATTATATTCAATGAAAAAAATTATGTACATGATTGAATTCATAAAGACATGATAGGCATATATTTCAGGTGTTTTTTTTTTTCTAATCCTTTCCAGTAAATTTGGTCAGATATTTTTGTCTTTGCTACATAACATGATTACTATTATTATCCCTAACACTACAGCAATGGTCTCTATGTTGTCTTTATTACAACAAGGTACAAGAGAAGAGGGAAGCAGAGAGAGAGAGAGTCAGAGATAGAAAAAGACAAAACAACAAACTTCAGTAATTGATCCTACAACCTAGACTATAAGAGTTTACAAAAAAAAGTTAGAAATGAATATGAATTTTAACCTTTTGTTCCCTTTTACTCTCTCTTTTTTTTTTCCAATAACTTACCTTTCAGCATCATTTGTGTCCTCATCATCTGCTGCTTCCTGAGTCCCACCTGGCGCTGGGTAATCATCTTGCTCACCACGACCTGTCTCAAAGTTGAAGTACTGCACAGTATCCAGCTCAACATCCCAGAAGTACATCCTGTGGTCTGGCTTGCCCTCAGGCTGCAGGCACATGCCAATCAAAAATAAAACATTGTTTGAAATTGAGCACCATGATACACTCAGTGTACGACACATTTCTCTATATCAATGTGATATTTTCAATTTTTTTGCGTGTGATTTAAAATTGTGCGTGTTTAAAGCTGAGAAACATGATACATATAATACATTTCATTGTAAGAAACATTCTTAAGTAAGTGAATGTGGTGATTCCAAGAGAGAATCAGAGCATTATTCAACCTTTCAAATCTGTAAACTAAGTTAATTACAATGTGGCTTATGGAACTTGAGAAAAATTCTATTAAACAATGCTCTAAGAGGGATTTGAAGATGGAAGGAAAGGAGGTACAACAAATGTAAGAAAAATAAATGAATGCAGTACTTACAGTGACAGTTTGTATGCTGACCCTGTTTCCCGCACAATTGACCTTGGCGGAGACAACACCACCAAAACCAGGAATTACATCTGCCAGATTCTTGGGGTTACTGTGAGGTTTGGCCTCCCTTGGAAAAAGAAGTGTGTACACATAAAAGAATATTTTTAAAACAATAATTGCTTAGTTTTACAGAGAAAGTTTTGAGTATAGCTTTTTTCACAGCTTTTAAACTTATTTTTTTTCAATGCTACAATGTAACTACATATTTTCTAATTCACCACTTGCACTTGATAAATTTCTTTTTATTTTGAGTACAATTTCTCTTTCATTATGATTTTAGAAGGATACATATATATTTTTTTTTCATCATGATGATGCTAGACACATTGCATCAACCTATGCAGAACAAATTAACATAAAGCTTGAGTTGCGGCATTCACATTAAAACCAGTGTAAACTAAAGGTTTAGCTATGGAATAAGGGTTCTTATACACTAAAACCTTGCATGTCTGATACATAGGTCTACTACATAAAATTTTCCGCTTATTTTTTTTAAAACAAGATATGTTTATATGGCTTATATGTTTATATGTAAAACAATTTAAGTTAAATGTAATATTACATACCTTCTTGAGAGATCATAAACTCTTATTATTCCAACATCGGTTGCTACAACCAAATAACTACCACAAACATCTAAGCTCACTGGATGACCTTCAGGCTCTGCAAATGTCATCAGTTGTTTAACTGTGCCCTGATAAACAGAAATTTTATGAGCATTAAGTCTTTCTTAATATGAATGGGGAAAAAAATGCATACATTCTATCATATCCTATTTTCAAAATTTCAATCACGATATTTAAATAGTTGCAAGACAGCAGATATATTTAAAACATAAAAATAATCTGATCCCCAATCTAAATATTAGAAGCACAAAAAAATACTTCCTCAAAACATTTACAACCTAGCCACCTTACATATTCAAGTCTGATGTTTTGTGTTTGTTTGGGGGGAGTGGAGAGAGATATCCAAGCCAATAAACAAAAATTTCAAAGGTAATTCAGATTTTTTTTAAAAATCAAGTTTTAAAACAAAGGAAAAAAAATGAAATTTCTCACTTGGAATGTTCGAACTTGTACTTTATTTTGCTCTATCGTGTAAACATTCTGTTCATAAAGAGCTATGATCATAGCCTCTGTGGCAAAAGTTCCTGGAAAAGTAGCAAACAGAAACAATTAGATCTCTTTGGTGTTAACTGCCTGTTGATTAAGCTAAAAGAACATTGGCAAAAGTTCAGAATATAAACTGCCTTTTTTTTCTACAAGCAGCAAATACAGAGACAAAAGTTCAGAATATGATTTATAATTTACACTTATTTTTCAACTTTTTAATTTTGATAATCTTCAAACACATGACAGCCCAAATACATCATTATGTACAGTCGTAAGATGTTTTTCTTAGACTTGATTAAATTGTGACAAAAAAACAATTATTACGATAATCCATTTATTAAAAAGGCAAAGAAAATTTCTGTACTTTTTTTCTATGAATGGATGATAATAAACTCAAAACTATTTTGAAAAAATATTTTAACTTTTCTTTTGTCTGATAATTAATACATCAGGAATGGTCTTTAGACGTTTAATTTTTAACTTTCATCAACAAATTTTGTTCCTACCTGCTGCTTTAACCATAGACTTGTCAGGAGCGAAATCATAGACAATTACTCTCTTTCCATTCCAAACTGCAAGAGCATCCTGAATATGTAATGATAAAAATATAATGAATACTGATTGAATTCATATGAAACTATTATCTGCATATGTTCCAATTTAAGGAGATTAAAGCAAAACAAATATTCCTAAATCGATGGAACTACACTTTTTGTTTTTATGATGGCATAAAAAAAAGGTAAGAAAGAAAGTTGAAAAAGATTTTAAAGAAAGACATTTAATTTTTTTCCTGACCTTCGTTGTACAAATGCCCTTGACTTGTATCTCTGTTTTAACATCATGGTGTGTTCCTACACCAAACATTTCTAGGCTGAGAGCTCCTGGTCCATACTGAACGACTGCAGTCTGTGGGAAAACAAAATTGAGCTTAGTAACAATGTATTGAAACAGAAAAGATTGAAAGCAGAATATGCTAGCAAAAGATAAGTGTTATTCAAGTTTAAGGATGGATTATTAATTTGAAATGCAGCCATGCTATCCTAGATTTCTTCTATCTCTCCTTTGATATAACTATACACTGATTTGGATCCCTTCTGATTTTCCAAAGGGAATATAAATCTAAGATTAAGGAATGTTTAAATAGTCATCAAACCTAAAAAAAAGTTATATTTTTATGATCAGCATCAAAAAGTTAATAAACTGAAACTCATGAGTTTTTAAATACATGTATATACAATCCTTTAAGTTAATTTTTTTTTCAAAAAAAAAAAAAAACAATAGTAAAGAAATGATAAATGAATATCCCAATCATAAGCTTTTATTTTAAAGCAATTCCTTATGCAGTGATCTTTAAATAGTGTCAAATAGACACTCATTTGTATTACCTCTGTGGCATTACCATAGCTATATTCTCCAAAGATATACATATTTATATATATATATATATATATATATATATATTTATGTATACCATCAATTGTATAATTACAAAAATCACTAACAAGAAAATACACTAAAATAGCAATTTCAAAACATTGACAGCTCCACAGTGGCTCTAGGTATCTTTCTTTTGCAAGAATAAAATTACATGAATGCCAAAAAAGCTCAAGGATTAATATCAATTATCTAAAATTTTCATGAAGTAAAGTATCATCTCCTGCAAACTTTTGCACTACTCAGGAGAATAAATCTAACCATTTAATTGTCAACTTGTTTCAGAAAAACATTTGAACTTACTCAATTTCCTTTGGTTCACCCCTCCTCCCCTTATTTTAAAAGTACAAATAGAAATTCATTAACAACATTGTTTCCAAAGGCTACTTGATCCTGTATTACCTGATCTTTGTAACTGTAACTCATGACTTGTTCACAAAGTACATACACATTTGCAATTGTGTTCACTGCCATGAATCCTTTGCTGTGACTCCACTGAAAATAGAAAAATTCTTATGCGTAATGTAGACTCAGCATGTAATAAAATAAAAAAGAAAATAATCTTTCTGGCCATTCACACACACACTCTCTCTGTCTGTCTGTCTGTCTGTCTCTCTCGCTCTCTCTCTCTCTCTCTCTCTCTCTCTCTCTCTCTCTCTCTCTCTATTTATCTATCTATCTATCTCTCTCCAGTACTATTGAGATAGAAGAGGAGTGAAAAGATACCTTGATTTGCCTGACAGGGCCTTCTACAGTTGCAGGGGCTTGCAGCCTCCACTTCTCATCTCCATCTATTTTACGACCAGCAATAGGAGGAGTGTACTTCCAGAGAGCAACATTGCCCATGTTAGTACCACCTGCAAGCACACCTGTGCCTCTGTTGTAGGCCAGGCACATGATAGCTTCATTACTGCTATCATAGCCAGAGTGACCCTCCAAGGTGAGAATATAATTGTCATCTTGATCTAGATCCCACATTCTGTACAGACAGATTAAAAAAGTTTATCTTTTAACTAATTTGAATTTCTTGTAGGACACAACCCGTTTCAAAAGCATTGGGTTTTTTTTTTTTAGGTAAAGCCAAAAGCCTCATAAACTTTTTTTTTAATGTTGTATATAGGCCTACAAACATAAACTCAGGTAAATGGTGAAGTACACATTTTTCAAAGTTTAAACATTTAATGAAGTATCATGTTTACAATCTAGGGGTGATATTCATTCTTCCACTTATTTTTTTCAAATATTAAGGCCAAGTATTTACACTTCTATTTTGATATCTCTCAAAATAGATCTGGCCATTAATTAAGGAAAACTCCAATTTAGTTTTGGAAAGTGGATGTATTATGCAATGGAAAGAATAAAAAAAATCAAGGCTATCTCCTACTGATACTTCTTATTTAATGATTCTTTTCTCAAAGACCATAATGCACCAATGGAAAAAAGTAATCATCAAGCAAAGAAAATTATAAAAATTGATTTGGTCATAAAAAAAAAAAAATGGGTTGGAGACACAGCAAGAGAAAAAGAGAAGGGAGAGAGAGAGTGAGAGAGAGAAAGAGAGAGACAGAGAGAGAGAGAGAGAGAGAGAGAGAGAGAGAGAGAGAGAGAGAGAGAGAGAGAGAGAGAGAGAGAGAGAGAGAGAGAGAGAGAGAGAGAGAGAGAGAGAGAGAGTCGTGAGGAAAATGATATTTTTATCAAGCTATCTTATGTAATGACTGACCTGACCATGGATTCCCCTGTAGCCGTAGCTAGAATTCCTTTCCCAGCCCAGATAAACATTGGCTTTTCTGATCTACCACTCATCTTCACCTGTAAAATAAGAGAAGTGTTGGGCTTTAAATGTTATTTTAAGCTTTCAAGGATTTTCTTTTTCTTATTTTGTTGGTGAAGATACCAAGCAAAATGTGATGTTTCTACTCAAATAAAAGAAAAGTCCTTCTTACATCACTGAACAAAAGGAATTGCAGTCTAATCAATATTCTGCTTCTTTGAATATTTTAACTTCGAAGCAGTAAAAAAAAATTCTTTGACGTTGACATGCAAAAATATTTAAAACAACAAACAAAACAAAGTAGCGCAAAAAAAAACAACCAATCCTTATTCGTGTTTTTGCAAACTATTTTTTTTCACGTATGCTGAAATGACAAATTCAATAGTCTGTAGAAGATACTGAGCAAACTACCAATGTGGCAATTTTTGTTGGATTATTACATAATATTCATAAATAACTAGGAAATAGGAAAATTTGTTTTAATCACCTTAAGAATTTCCTTGGTGTCTCCTTCACCAAACACTGCATGTTGAGTAAGCATAAGATTCTCTGCGATTGTCACCAACACATTTTTCTCCTCGTAGAACAAAAGTTCCTTAACTGGTGTGTCTACAGAAAAGCATTGTATGCAACGGCCACTCTCACTCATGAAGTAAACTCCACCTTACAGAAAAGAGATAACTGATATGAAGCACACTTTGAGTAATTAACTTTGTGTTTATTACTCCAGACAAATGGTTTGCATATTTAATTGTGGAACTCTACCAAGCTAAGATTAGACAGGAAAGGTCGGAATCTCTTAGTTATAGATTCTTTTCAAATAATGTATATCCATGTTCTTTTTTAATGCTCAGGAGCAGGTGACAACGAAATTAATGGCAAAAATGATGACGACCAGGGTTCCCATATAGACCAATATTGATAAATAAGATTTTCTTAAACACACTTTCCTCAAAAGGATTATATATTAAGGCTCATATTCAATTATTTTATAGAAATGCATAAAAATTTAACAAACAAAAATCATCTTAATTAAAAAAAGCAGTGTTAATGTAAACACATTTTTTCGGGGTATATTTTCACAAATGAATTTGAGTAGTTCATTGTAGGGGATAAATTTTTGCATGAATGTAGAATAATACACCTGCTTGACAGCATTGTTACTTAGAAGTTAATATTTGCACATTTTGGAGTACATACTGCATATCTATTTTTTTGTCACTTTTATTTAATGTGAGAAACACATTCTTTTTAAAAATAATAGAATTCTTCCCTGATTTTTGTGCACGTAATATTGGTCAGCTGTAAAAAAATGAACAGGGTCTTACCACTTGCACCTCCAACAAAGAATGAGAGAGATTCCTGCGCTCCAAATGGTGAGGATGCAATTTTGCTCTTCCCACCTCTCTTCCAGTTAAACATGTCAAGGGCAGACTCATCTCCACTGACAGCTGCTCTCGCCAAACTACTGATGTCCCTGTTGAATTTAAAACATCGAAGGTTAAAAAAAACAACTGTCTCAGAATTTTCAAGGATTACTATTGCTAAGAATTTATAAAGTCTGGCCAAATTTTTTAAGTGTGTGAATGCTGAACTAAGACAAATGACCCCAGAATAAAAAGAGTTTTAAAACCAAGAGAAATGTAATGCTGGTTATAATATCAAACATAAGAGTCATAATGAAATAAATACATGCTAAAAATCTTTTTCAATTATCAGTATAAATATGATTCATTTATCTATGCCATAAATAAGCCTCTGAGACAAATTCAATGTGAATGTTCATAGAAAACAAATTTTTCAGAACTGAATCCGCATTAGCTAACACCACACTAAATAGATGGCATCACATTTCTCTTAGTGTGGATTGATTACAAAAATGATTGTCTCATTTATTTTGCAAATACCAAGTGGTATGGTTTGTACTGGATGCTTCATTCTGAGCTAAATCTTGCTCACATGAAACAAAAAACAAAACAGAAATGTGGCTGAAGCCATTCACTGTACAAAACTGAGTAAGTCTAAGGGGATGTTAAACAATTTAAAATTACTGTAGCTTCTTTTCCCAGTTTTGTGGCTTGTGCATGTCAAGAAATTTAATATTGTTTACCCTGGACTAATTAATTGGGAAAAGTTTAGAATGCATGGAAAAGAGGGAGATACACATAACCTACATTCCTGGGTCAGGCGGTGGAGCAGGCTTGCAGATTATCTTTGTGACAGGCTCTTGGATGTGGTGCTGGTATGGATCTTGGCCCAGTCGACCTTTACTGTCCGATTTCCAACCAATAATTACCCCAGACTAGTATGAATAAACAGCAGGAAGGATTAAACTTATTTATTGTCTCAAAACATCCATACTTTTATTGACTCTTCATGTTCTGCGCAAAGTTATGCATTCAAGTTAACCTCTACAATATTGTTGTTTCTTTCTTTTTCGACTTTTCTGACTATGCCGCAAATAAGAAAACAAAGTCCTTCTTTTCATGCACAAAAAAATTTTTCGCGCAACAAAACGAATTTGATAATATATAGAAAACATTTTTATAAAAGTTGTCAAATTCAAATAGTTTACTTGTAAAAAATAGAAAGAATAAAAAAGCTCAAAACTGTATAATGAAATTGCCATATGAAATTGTAATGCATACTAAATATTCTGAAGTAAACCTACATTGTCTGCAGACAGCAGGCGAGACCCATTGGAGCTCCATTGCATAACAGTGATCTCTGATCGGTGCAAGTGAGCAGCTTCTATGAGCTCTTTGTCTTGCTCATTCCATAGGGTGATTTCACCTGTTTCCCACCCTACAGCAATTATCTTGCGAGTTGGATGCCAGGCATAACTAGACGGGTGACTCTGATGAGCTATAGGCTTGTGCTGTAGCTTCTCTCCCTATAATGATGAGGAAAAGAAAAAGACAGGGAAATCAATTATTTTACTGCAAATATTCAGTAAACCTGTTATCAATAGTACATGATACCTTAATTTGTATGCAATAAGTGAGTGATTGTATTTGTAAAGACCATAATGAACGGTTATTTCAGCACACAACAATAAGTATTTATGTCCCTAAACAATGAGAGGACAGCTCTCTTAAAACCATAAGTCAAATATAATAACTGTTACACATGTCCTATTGTAAAAGGCCTTGCAGAATTGTTTCAATTTTTTTTTAAGTATAAGAATTTTGTGGCCTTTTTCCTGACCTAAAAGATTCTTGAAGATTTTTTTCGTGAACCTTTTCACATCTCAACCATGGCTTAAGCTTTAACATCATGTTGTGTATTTTTCAATATAATGCATTCCATAAAAAAAGAAATGTGCAACAGT
>JAWDGP010004964.1:285000-365000 GCA_033675545.1 Elysia crispata | reverse complement strand
CATTTTGGAAAATAATTCTAGAATGCAGAGTCCTCAGAAATTGTAGGATAAAATAGAATTGATATTGTTAAGGAAGGAAATAGAGTGGCGAGAGGAAAAGAGGGAGAGTGACAGGCAGACAGACAGATACACAGACTGACGTTTCGGGTTAAATAGTAACTTCATTGAACAGGCCTATTTACATTTCATCGATTTTTTTTCTCTTTTTATTTTTCATCTCTTCATTCATTCTAATCGCACCCATTCAATTCACGTCTATGAAATAAAAAAGGGGCGGGGTTTCATTGGCACCACTTGATCGTACTGTTTTCTTTCTTTTCTTTTCTTTTTTCAACTTCCTAAACTTCTCTTATTTCGCCTCCTCTTTGTACCCATCCTCACCATCCTCTTCTTGTTCTTCTTACTCCAATGTGTTTTCATTTTTGCCTTTCATTTTTTTTCTTTCCTTTCTCTCTCCTTCTCTTCCTCTGCTGCTGCTGCTTCTCCCTCTGCCTCGACCTTTTCTCCTCGTCTGTCTTATTTTTCTGCTTCAGCGACTTCATCATCATCTTCCTAGTCACAGTTGTTGAGGTCGCCGTGTCTTAAAAAAATTATCTATTTAATTAGTTTATTAGTAGTCCGCATAGGTTGCTTTTTACGCTTAGGCCTACCACGAGGCAGATATTTTTTTCTATTATTTTAATATTGAATTTTCTACTTTAAGTTTTTGTTTTTTTTTTTTCAATTTGAATTTGATTGAGCAAGTCTGGAAGTTGTTTTAGGATTTTAAAAAGTAGGACATAATTTTAATGCTCTAATCGTGGAACAGGGCAATAAATCTAGATGTGGAATCGTCCGTGTGAAAAAAATATTCAGCTGCTCCATTAATTTTTGTATGAAGAACTATGTGATTTGCAAATAGTACCAGCATGATCACCCTATGTATTAGTCCTTGGTATAGCTATTAAAGTAGGATGACCTTCAGACAGACACTCTACTGTTATTATATTACCTTTATTGATAATTGTAATTAGAACTCTCTATTCTTTCTAGAGCGGTCTATATATTTTCAAGGCGTAAAACGCCAATATTTAGGGGTGACGGTTCGCGGGGGGTAGCTCAGGATTTTAAAACAAGACATCCTGAAGGTACAAGATTTAATTTCCTTGGGTAGATGGTGTAAATTGAATTAGCAGCGCCAGCCAGAAATTCTCCGAAATCTAAATATGTGTGTTTTGTTTTATTTTTTCTTTATATACACGTTCCAGTGATCGACCATACTTATGAGCGCCAATCTTGGTACCTATACCAATAACTACTGATTGGCATTTGAATCTTTCATTTAAAAACCATTAAGCTAATGTTCAATTCGCTCTAAGATAGGGCCTATCAGACTATAAGGATTATATAAATAGTTGAAGAACGAAGCCAAACTATAGTAACTGTTGTATATAAACTATTAGAAATGTGAACTCATTCAGAATATCTCCCTCTCTTTATCTCTGTCTTTCTTCCTCTCCCTTTTATTCTCTTTCATTCCCCCTTACTCACTAATTTATTTTTCTCTTGAGCTCTCTTTCTCTATCGATCGATCGGTCTTTTTTTTCTCTGTCTTTCTCTCTTTCCCTCTCATCTCTTTGTTTTCTTCATCTCCACCGATTAGTCTTTTGTTATAGGATCTTGTAACTTTTGTTTCAAACTGACCTCTTTTTGTGTTTGCCCTCTCGCTGTAGAATTTATTATCTACTGACAACAAAGATGCTACACTGATTTCTTTATCCTTTAACTGTACTCAAAGTTATTTATAGTAGTCGTTTAATTTTATAGGACCAATTCAAAGAATCTGAAAACGGAAAGAGAATAAACGAACGCCCAGCCTGCCTCTTGAATATTGATCGCTTAGCATTAAAACAAAAGGTTAACCATGTAGACTGCCTAGAGGAAGATCTCTTTTGTACTATTTACATAGCGAAATGGTTTTTGGGACAATGGTAGATTGTTTAATTATTTTTCTTGACGTTTTAGATTGTTTAATTAATTTTTTTGACGTAAACTGATAAACGAATATCGCACTTTTAAAGATTAGAAGAAGTTTCTCTCAGATTTGTTATCATTGTGAAAACAAAAAGGTCAAGGAGCTTCTCTCAGATTTGTTATCATTATTAAAAAAAAAAAAGGCCAGTTCGGTTCTTAGAAATAACTGGGCCGCATTTTTAAGCTATATCGAATAAGCATGATGAGATATCTGTAATAATGCATGCATGCAAGGTAGTGCTTTGTTAATGTTTGCGGACAATAATTATATATTTAAATGAACTCTCATTTTTCTATCGTAATGGTGACAACCATTGGATGTGAATTTGTTAATTCTTTGGCTTTATCGTTTCTCCTTTTTGTTGTAATCTTATGGAAGGCTTAGGAAAAATCTTATTTCATTTACCATCGCCAAACGTTGATAGCCTTCTTGTATCACTGGTTTATACCTTTTCTTAAACTCTCCAAACAGGGCATGCAACCATTACTGCATTGGTTGAAGTTGCAAATTTCTTTCACATACCCTCCAGAATATGAATATATGTAAACGATCATTGAAGTTGTGCTGTTGTCTGCAGTATTTACGATGAAATCAACATTCTTACGCCAAAGACACCATGATTGTGTCCTAAGTTTTCAGGTTGATTAGCAAATCAGCAAAGTTTCATTGTAAGGCCCGATGGAGGATAAAAGCAATCAGCAAGAAATACCTCTCATCACTATCGAAAGATACCCTGGCGACAATAACGATGATGACGAGGAAGACGTTAGTAGTGATGAAGGCGACACCAGGCAGCGCCTACTACGTTCGCCTAGACGCAAGCAGGAGGAAGAGAAGGAGGAAGTTGGAGAGGAGAGGGATTACCCGCAAGAAGTGATTGTCACAACTCCGCCCACTCCAACACCGCGAAAATCCTTAGTAGCTTCTCGAGTTTCTGTGCCAGAAATCCCCCAGGATCCAGAAGCTTCATCTCACGATGCAGAAGAACCTCCTTTACCCCCAAGAGAACCCACGGCGGCAATGCGGGCGGGTACAGCTGGACTGGTCGCTCCATCACGACCAGCGCCACCATCGAAGTCATCAACCTACACGTTACCTCCGACACCATCAAGACCAACAGCCAAGCCATTCATCCACTCTTGGTCATTACCAAAATCAAGCACGTCATCCTCTTCCTTGTCAGCAACATCATCGCTTCCCTCACCGATGACGCCAGATATACCACCGTCACCAAAACAACTCTTCTCTAGGCGAATCTCAGCATCATCGTCATCGGAATCAGCCCCACCACTGCCACCAAAGAAGCAGCTACCCGGAGGGATGTTTAAGACCCATGCGGGTGCCTCAAAGCCTTCCTCATCAACTGCATCAGGAGTAGCAGCAGCTGCCGCGAGAGCACGGCGTGTTCCGCCAACAACAACAGCAGCAGCTAGAGCCTTGAGGGCGGTCCCGCCAGCCCCTGACCGTGAAAGTGTGACGGTCTTCCCGCTGCTCACTGACAGCAGTCTTTATGAGCCAATACTGAGAAGGAAAGCATCCGACAAAGATGAATGTGAGTACATCATCCGATTTAAAAATTGGTACGAGTTTTAGATCTGTAGAGAAACCATCTAAAGTATAAGTTATTTTAAAATGAGAATAGCAATATATTGCTATATTGCTGTGTACATATACATATATATATATATATATATATATATATATATATATATATATATATATATACTGTAAGATTGTTTATGTATAGGATAATGGTTGGGTTTTTTTTAATTGCCACTGCATGTAGTTTACAACTTTATATATCGTTGATTTCGATGCCCGTTATAAACAATGCGATAATCATCATCATGCAGATCGTATGATTGATTCCGATGAAAAAGGGATTAAAATGAAGATGACGATAATAAAACTCTTGAAAATAAATGGTTTAACAAGAGAAGGCAAGAAAAGTAATGGCGTGTTAAAAAATTTGAGCCGTGAGAGGTGAATAAAAGGGAGAGACAAATCAGAGAGAGAGAGAGAGAGAGGCAGAGACAGACAGACAGAAAGACAGAAACAGAGCGATACAGGCAAACAGATTTATACATGTAGATTGATAGAGATTATAAACCAGTGGACAAATACTGTCGTTTTTCTGTTTCTCCAAAACTTAATATTGCGGCTTAAGAATGTCCATCTTAATCAAAATTGTTTGTGACTGTTTTCATTACTTTCTTCCTGTTTTACTTTTTACTTTTTAATTTTAAAATCTTTTTAGATCTGGATACGAACGATCTAAAAGCTCTCGTCCACACTGAGCTTCCAAGTACGAGGCGCAGGAAGACTCTTGTGACGGAGAAGACCTATGCCGAAACCGGGTGAGTCCTCAGCTTGTGCTGATTGGATTTGTTGTTTCAAACAGAAAATCGGATAAATGCACAGTTTTGAAATCGGAAACTGGATGTACTTGATCTATTTCAGTTAATTAATCGACTTGGGATTTGAGAAGACCGTGTTCAGCATCATGTTAAACACGAAAGCGTATACGCAACTAAACAACATAGTCCGCCACTGCCTATGCTGTATCCACTCTGTAACTGGAGCGCTCATCGCTAACATGAAGATGAACGATACTCAGCGATTGTTTCAATGCTTCACTGGATCAGACAGTGTCGTACAGTTACACACCTGATCGAATATATACTAATTTCTTTTAAAAAATTATACTTAAAATCATTATTCATTCTAATTATGAAAAGTAGAAAAATTAACACTAGTTAAGACAAAAAGATTGCTATTTTTCGTTACGTTGTTGTATTTATTCATTTTATTTTTTTATTTAATGATAAACTTTTGTATTGAGGGTCGGCAAAAGATGGCACTCGATTTTACATAGCAAACGTTTATCACAGAACTGGAATGCTCATGATATTGGAAAGACAAGTGGGCCGTTCTAGACCATCTTGACGGGCCTGCCTTGTTGTCCCGTGCCGCAATGTTGGTTCTAATGTGCGACTTACCTAAATCTATTCGAGAGCCCAACCTCTGTCTACAGTATGGGTGGAAGTGGTTAACCCGACCACGCTGTTGGACAATAATCGAGACACGTACTTCTCATATTCTATGTTGGTGCTGTACCTCTGTCAGTGTTGATTTTCCTTCAAACGATCAGCGTTGGTCTTTTAATTATTGTTTTTTTTATTTCTTTTTCTGCATTTCCTTTTAATCAAATGCAGTTTCAAAACAATCAAACGTTTTTTTTCCTTTTCTCATTAGCAGTTTCAAGAGTTTCTATGTTGAGGCCCCAAACCCGCCTCTGTCGGCTTAATAAGAATTGATAAAGAAAAATATTGCAGTCTAAAGCGAGTGGATGGTTTACATGTGCATCTGTTCAGTCTTCCCCTCCACTTTCTTTCTGAAATCTTTCAAAAATTCAATTGAACCCTCACATGTTGAACTAGCTTGTTCCTATTCAGCGTGAACTTCGCCCCTCCTCTATTGCAGCCCGTATTATCGCCTGACCAAAGCAGCAGCGGCCACGTTTGGATGGTTGTACAGTTCAAGAGACGACTATGACGTAACGCAGCCCCAGGAAGAGGACGAGCCCGACCCACAGGATGATCTGCGCGTGTGGGATCTTGCCGAGACCATTTTGCACAAGGATGACGTGTTTGGTAAGGGTAAACACCAGCACCATTTATCTAAATAGATGATACTGCTAAATGCTCATCGTGTGCCAGTAAATATCTATACAAACTTGCGACTTGCCAGCGTGCAATAGAGACCACGTTGGCTTTAATATAAATTATAATTTTATGTCAAGTGGGACTACCGGTAACGTAGATTTTGGCGTTTGTGAAGCGCTACAAATTAAATCAGAATAGGGTTCTGTCCGCTGTACTTTTGGCAAGAGCATGTTGATATCTCTGACCTTCGTGCCCCAAATTGGCCTTAAAATGAATTTGAAACTCCTTTGATTTCCCTAACACTTTTTCAAATCTTTCATGCAGCTTCGCCGTCCAGTGAAGCAGCCGGCAGCGATACCAGTGGAGGTAGCCGCACCAGCAGTCAAAGAACTTTCTCTGACCGCATGCGCCGGATGACCTGCACTTACGAGCCCAAGACTGACCTACATACGCGGATGGTGGTGAGGCGAGCATCCACTCGCCGGGATACGACCTACGAGGGTTACTCGGCTCCGAAGTCTTCCTTCTCATCCCACCGTCTGTCCAAACCTCGGGCCTATGTTCGTCCTTACGCTGTGGCAAACATCGTTGGCCTTAAGGAACGATCGCCCTCCCCTCTTACGCTTACAGACATTGAAACTGGTTTTGACATCATTGAAGGCGGAACTGGGAGAGAAATGGAACAAGAAGAGAGTGGTGGCTTTGTGGGCCCAGCTGCCTACGATCCTGTCAGTCCAGAACCGACTGAGTTCGGAGACAAAACTCAAGTGATGCTATTAAGGTGAGTTGTAAAAAAAAAATTGTAGGGATTTATTATTCTTTTCCATGTGTCATATTGTTGTCATCCCCTCTCCCCTCCTCTAAAACATGACCATGCGTGGTGCCGGCTTCAAATCAAAACAAGCATCAGCCAGGGGCGCCAGATAACTCAGATGGAAGAGCGTTAAACTGGCCGTAAGGACACCACGGCTTCGATCCCCACCTGGGTCAATTGGAGTTCTCGTATTTCTTGGATTCAATCTAATCTGCCCTGTCCCTGGCTTAATGTAAAGCCTTCACCTTCGTGCAGTTATGAATTATGCTTTACAGACGTAGGAAAGAGCAAGAGCATATGCCTTGAATTCCAGGGTACCCTGATATTAGTCTTGATTCTAAGTTTTATCATCTTCGAAGGCAACCCGAATTTTTTTGTTTATTTGTAATTCTCATATCAATGGGATGGAAGTATCGCCAAGCTGTTTTGTAAAAAGAATTCGTTTCCATTGGTTTTCATTCTGACATCTGAAATACTTAATGCCTTGCAGTAGGATATTCTTCTCGACTCGGAAAAGAGCTCGCAGGGAAAGAAAAAAGAGAACTAATCACTAATCCAAAGCATTAACCGTATTGTACAGATTACAGTCATTCACCTGTGGCGAGCCCGATAATAAAGACTGGCCGATATGCAATGATATAATATATAATGTGTAATTTTACACTCTTCATACAATAAATGATAGCGACTGCGCACTATGCTGAGAATTGGTACCTCTAGGTTTTTAAAAGTAATACAGTTTGGAAGATTCTACTGCAAAATCTGAGGCACTATGAAGCACCGCACCATACATCTATTCTAGCCTCCTTTTTAGGTGATTTTAATCTTTCGGATATGTATTTTACTTGGTTGTCTTTGAGAAACTTCAATAAACTTATTTTTTCGCTTTTATCAGAGATCAGATCATTCATGGACTGGTCTTCTAAAAATAGTGAAAGCATGTAAAATAATAAAAATGCCGTTATATTTTTATTTCTTAAGAGAAGAAATGCTATATTTCCTTTGTTTTTTTTTTTAACAAGGGGCGACCTCCTATCCTATGTCTAAAACTTTTCTTATTTGATTTTATCCTGTCCGTTACATGTGTTCATACTATTCATAGTTATTCTCTTCCTTTTTCTCGTCTTATCGTGGTCAGCGTTGAAGCAGCTATGCAGTTTAACCTTTCAATTTTTTAAAAATTTTCGCTTGATCCTTCGTTGATTTCCGCACATTTCGCAGTTATTTGAGAAAAATGGGTATCAACGAATCTGTAGACTCAGAGGCTACGTACCAGTACCATCTGTGAAGGCAGATGGTACTGCTAGGTACCTAGCTGTGTGATCATCTTTGATCGATCTGTTTTCTTCTCTCTCTCTCTCTCTCTCTCTCTCTCTCTCTCTCTCTCTCTCTCTCTCTCTCTCTCTCTCTCTCTCTCTCTCTCTCTCTCTCTCTCTCTCTCTCTCTCTTTCTCTCTCTCTCTGTGGTCTTCGTTCTCCAACAGGTCCTGGAGTCAACTTCTATGTCTGACCAAGGTCATTAATTTTAACTGATCAAGAAATTGACCGGATAGACGTGATGCTGTTTCTTTATAACGAGGTTCCTAATTTTTGGTATTTCCACGTTGACACTAATAAGGATAAAATGCCGGATCTACCAATCATGGGTCACGCAAACTTTGAAACTGATCAGAAGAACTATACGTGTATTGCGGTAGAATTCATGGAATTGACTAATTACGGCTTTATAAAGGGAGTCTATCAAGGGCAGAGATGAAAGAATTGGATAGATTGGTTTTAAATGAATAAAGGAACTTTCTTAAGTCGTAATAATTAGGATTGATTTAGCATCACAATGTAACAGTTGCATGTTGCAGGTGATGTATTATAATGCGTGAACTGTGATGCTATTAGCCAACGTTCCAATTCGAAATTCATCTATGTTAGATTACCTGTAATGAGTACAGCCACAGCAACTAACAATCCTGTGAGGGAGGTGAGCGTATTTCCAATACAACGGATTGCAACGACCAGCCCCAACTTGCCAACACCAACACAGCTGGCGTTATCGATTCTTTGGTAGAAGTTAAAATAATGCCAAGCCCCGAAAAAATAATAGTGGGTCAACCACATGTTGCTCGCTCCTGCTATAAACCCTCTCACTGCACGGATACACTTTCTCCGCTTTGCTCAAGGCCTGCGCAGGCGCAAAATGTGCAATTGGTTTCGCCTGATGTGTGGGTCTTTCCATTTTGTTTATTCGTGCTTCTGTTGTTCAAGGGAGTGAATCCAGATAGTTACAGGCATGTCAAAGTAACAGGAGTTATTTTTTTTCCTTCTTCTTTAAGGTGCTGTAAAAGTAGTGCTCTGTATGTTTGCCCTGGACGTTGCATGTTTTTTGTTTTTTTTAAGCGGTGGTTTATTAAAAAAAAAAAAAATAATTGCATTTTGTTGAGGATCTGACCTTATGCGCTCGTGCTGTAGCAGCCATGTCTGACTGGATTAAATAACCTCGGACTTTCTCGTGATGCGCGTGTTAAAAAAACGTTAACATCAGATCAGGAGTCAGCGTAGGGTGTTTCACAAGAAAATTAGGCCTACGTTTCTTCAATAAACTGACCAGTGCTGCTTTGAGAAGCTAAAGCTTCGTTCTGGTTTAGGAATATTCTTTCCTTACAACTTCTAACTTTTTAACTCAAATTGCTGAAATAAGCTAATTTGCGCCGACATCCAAGCATTTGTTATAACGTAACACAAGAAGATTTAGTACTGTTATGAAGAGATGAGTGCCTATACGATAACTCAAATGCTTCTCAAGAAACCCTAACCCTCAGTATGTCCACAAACCTAATTTGTTCTCACACAATTGTCTACTCTTTAGGTATGACCAAGTATTCTGATTAGATTTCATCACAGAACATATTATTTATCAATAACAATTTGAAACCACGGAAAAAAGAGAATTGTATTATTTTTTTTTTTTTAATTCGATGACTAGATTGAAAAACAAACAAGCACTCAAACAACATCGGCCCCTCACGTCACTCCCCCTTCCCCCCCGCCTCCCAACCCAAAAAAAAACAAAAAAAAACAACCCTTTCCAAAAACCACCGAAAAAAGGAAAAGAGAAGAAAACGAAAAAGAAAGAAAAAAAATAACAAAAAAAAAAATAGAAAAGAATAACCTCTAAGATCAGATCTCTACACTGCCCCTTAGATCATTTTGACCTTTGTTTTTGTTGTTGTTTTTTTTTTTGTTTTGTTTTGTTTTAATATTTTAAGCCTAAAATCATAATTTAAAAAAAAATAACATGACAATATACATTTGTGCTGCAAGAAATGCATAGCAACAATCATATTTAAAGATATTTGTGATTCTTGCACGGGCCCACCGATATACTTATATTTTGAAGGAACTCATGTTTTGGCTTGTTTTATAGTTATTGTATCTTTCGTAATATCGTATGGAATCTCTTTTCATTTTCGCTTTATTTTTAGTCCTTTTTATTATAACTATGTCGATTGTTAGACTAAAGATTTTCCTGAAATTTTACCTCATGCACACGATCCTATCCTTTCTTTCCCGATGATGTGTAAGACAGCGTAAAATGACAAAGTAATGCAAGATTTCTTCCCTCTCATCTGCGACGATGGTAACGATTTATAGGCGATTGCTGCTTAACTCATTCTGCCTTCAGAGTCAAACTTGACGGTTATTGACTCCATGATCTCGATTGGATCCTCTGAGTACGAGGCTGAAAGAGCCTTAGGGGACGTTAAATCATTTAGGACCATAAATATCGATAGGAACATAACCCAATTTGGACACTTTTACCGTCGGTCCGTCACTCCCCGCGCTTGCCTCTGTCGAGATTGAACGTCTTAGTAGAGCGATCTGAGTATTGGGCGGGCTTCGAAGTGTCTGCTTTTGTTATTGAGGAGACATTGTCTGTAAGCAAAAACAAGCCGCTGCGTTTGAAGCATAGTTACGGTGAAACAATAGCTTACACTTTTGCTTCTACCAGCTTTCATTTATCGGCAACGTGTGGCAGAAATGATAATGATGATGATAATAATAATGATAATAATAATAATAATAATAATAATAATAATAATAATAATAATAATAATAATAATAATAATAATAATAATAATAATAATACTCGTACATGTAATAATAATAATAATTATTATTATTTAAAAAAAATAATAATAATAATAATAATAATATTAATAATAATAATAATAATATTAATATTAATAATAATAATAATAATAATAATAATAATAATAATAATAATAATAATAATAATAATAATATTAATACCTTTATCATTATTATTATTTTCATTACGCGAAACACTACATACATAATTCTTTCTCAGTGATTATTGCCGTTTGTTGAGGTACACATTTTTTTTCTTAAACGTCCTCTTTCAATAGTTTTGTTGCAGTTGAAGCTTTTGTAAAGTTCTGCGATAAGAGCCTTTTATGCATTATTTTGCCATACATAATTACCTCTGGGTGTTTTGTTTTGTTTTTTGGTTGTTTTTTTTTTTCATTCTGACGTAGAAAAAAAAATTCATCGGAAGTGTCGAATATGCACATTGAGATGATACAACCATTATGTTACATGCAGCCATAATGTTACATGCATTTTACTTGTCTAAGTCGAGACCGGATATAAAAGTCACTTAAACAGTCAAATCAAGAATGAATCACTCGCTTGTTTTCTTTACGAACGTAGATTTGAAAACATCACAAGAATTTAATCTTATCTGATCTGTAATTCTTTCTTTATCTTCGAACCTGCAAACAAATAGTCTTACAGTTATGCCGATGTTGCAGTTTTACGATGACAGCCTTGACCATGACTAATTAAGCGTTCGTTTGGCTTCATCTAGTAACACTCTAAAACTGCGGCACAAGATACATGCCTGTCAACCACTATATAAGTGACGTTGGCTGGTCACAAGTACTTGACATTGAGATCAGTGGGGAGTGATGATTGCAATGAATAGATTTAGATCTATCAGACTACCCCGAGGGCAGAAGCACTGTCATTTTTTTACGTTGGTTAACCCGGTAAGAAAATGATGCGTTCAGGCAAGGTGTGTCCATAGAGATACTCCATTACAAAAAAAGGAAAACACACACACGCGCGCAAAAAAGTAGGTTTTGACGGGCAGAAACAAATTTTTATAACTCATTGTGCCTACCCACCCGGTCCTGTTTTTTTTTTTACCCCTTTACCTTTCTTCTCTAATGCATCTAAACTGTGGTGATCATTGGTCAGAAGTCATGTATTAAAATCATCTCTAGTTGACCAGCTGGTTGTAGGATGTGATGAATTCGGTTCATGCTTTTCTGTTGTTGTTGTTGTCTTATTTGGATTAGATCAATATCTTCTCTCTCTCTCTCTCTCTCTCTCTCTCTCTCTCTCTCTCTCTCTCTCTCTCTCTCTCTCTCTCTCTCTCTCTCTCTCTCTCTCTCTCTCTCTCTCTCTCTCTCTCTCTCTTTGTGCGTGTGTGTCTTTGTCTGTTTTTGTCAGTCTCTCTAGATATCAGTTCCTCCTCTTTCTCGTCATAAATATAACGTATCTATTTCTCTCTCTCTCTCTCTCTCTCTCTCTCTCTCTCTCTCTCTCTCTCTCTCTCTCTCTCTCTCTCTCTCTCTCTCTGCCTCTGTTTCCCTCACTCTCCCTTTTACTAATGGTTGCCCTCGTCCTTTTTATTCCTATTTTGTTGGGTTTTTTTTTTTAAATCGCACCAAGGTCAGAGATTTTTTTCTCTTCCTTTTCTTTTATTTAATTGTTCTTTTGTCTTGTCATGAGTATTGCTTTATATTTTACAATCACTACAGTTATTGCAAACCAGCAAGACGCAGTTTAGAGAGTGAACGCAGGAAAAAGACGCCACCGCTTACTACCCATCACACACGCACGCACGCACAGACACTGCTATCGAATCCATCAAATGGCCCTTGCGCTGCTTGCAGTGTCCTAACGGGCAAGACTGTTGTCATTGAACGAGTGCATTATTAAGGTGTGGGCCTATTTGCAGTCCTTTGGCCTCAATAATTGTAGATATTTAGTTAACATGCTGAAAATGTGTTATCTGTCGAAGTCGAAAACTAACGGATGTCTAGCATAAGACGAATATAGTAGGTCTATTATCATCTGATTACAACGTCATAAAAGTGCGTTAATTATTTCTTGAGACAGGCACTTCAAAAAATCCTAATTCAGTGTTTTGGTGAACGCACGGTCTTTGTCAGGCTCGCGAATTGCTTGACAGTGTTTATGTTTTGTCAGATAACTAGTATACTGCACGAGTAAAATTTCGTTTCTGAAGCTTATCTGAACAGTTATGTGGTTTTAAACACATAGACCTTGAACGAGGAAATGAAAACAACATGGCTTTGTGTGTCATTTCGGAAAATTCAAAATATCATTTGAATGTGTTTCGTTTAGTTATAATAGTCAATAGTGTGTTAATAGTACTTGCTAATCAAACATGGAGTAGCCTACGACGTTTTAAATTAAATGACTTTTTTTTATAATATACGTGGATAAATGTGGAAAATTCCCTCACAAGTGATAGTGAATACACTGTAAAAGCATAATACTATTATGTTGGGAAGTGTATATGTTCTCCATTAATCTATTGTGTATATGATATTACCATGTGATGCTGATTAATGTGACTTTAATCCACTAACTTTCAGAACTTGATTTCTTTTAAACGTGCTCTTACTATCCGAATTATTTAACTGTCGATCTTTTGGGATGGGCCAAATTTGATTTGTGAGTTGATGCGGGGCTGTATTGACCCAACAAGAAAAGCGCTCTGATTGAGGCTTTTACATAAGAGCCTAATTTTTTTTTTCAAAGAGTTTCACATGTTGCTATACAGTTTTGGTTTTCACTTTCTACACAGTTGGATTCGATCGTGGAATCGGTGATTGTGGACCTGAGTAGTCTTAGACCAGGCCAAACTCTAAGCTTTTTTACACCTTTCGCTCTTTTGAAACATCTGTTTAAGGTTGGCATTTAAACAAAGAAAAAAGAGGCTTTCTCATTTTTATTCCGTCTTAGAGTACTTAATAATTAAATGCAAAAAATGAAAACAACACACTTTGGTCTGAAACAAAGACCACCAAGATGTATACATAAAGTTGAGATATCATCGCGTTTTGATTTTACCCGATCATAACAAAAATTTGGCAACAAACGCCGCGTGCTGTGATCCAAAAGTTGGCCGTTTTAATTTAAGCTCCTCGAGGCAGACTAGTGACAATCAAAAAAGGACAGCAGTCTTCTACAACTCTGTTTTTTGTGACTAGAATCACTGACACTGTCCACTCATTAGCCTGTGCTCCCCTGCGTGATGGCAGATTGGAAAGTAAGATGATAGAGGGAGTAGTGAGCGCTAACGGCTTTGCTGAAACCTGTATGGCTGAAGTAAAGATTTAAAGATACGGATCGTGCCAACAGTTCGTATTTTTCTATCGTAATATTAACGTTTGCCGTCGATAATATTTATTTTGAAAATGTTAAGATGTGTAAAAATTGTAAAGTACATTCACTTCGGTGGAATAAAAAGGAGTCTAGTCCTTTAAAAAATAACATTGCCATAGTTGAAATTCATAATTTTTTTTTATTTACAAAAGAATATTTGGCTTCTTATTGATCTATTGTCTGCTCTTCGGAAAGTTTTTGTAATCTTTACCTTCCGCAACACAAACTACCGCACATTATAGTATTGTATAAGAAAACTGTCCGCCGTGATATACTTATTTAGTCTTTTACAAAAGGGAAGGAAGAAAATGATTGTGCATGTAGTTTTTCTTATAATTTTATCCTGAATCTTAAGGGGAAGAAAAAGCGGCGCATCTACTGGCAATAAATAGATAAATAGAACCGTCCAATGTAGATGTGAAGAGTGGCCATGGGTAAAAATCCAATACAGAGCGACTACAATATTACGACGGCCGTTGATTTTTTTTAAAGTCTGTTATGGAGTTGAAACCGTGTCCACTGTTCGTTTTAAGTGATTCATAACTCACACCTCTTAAACTGTTCTATTTATAGTGATGGCCAGAGCCCGATGCTTTTGCAAGTGGTGGAGCGCAGCTGCCTGTTTGTAGTTTCAATGACAAAGATTTAGGGCATCGCTAATATGTAAAGGAAAAGTCGAAAAAATTAAATCCTTAACCCCTCTTAGATTCCCAACCTGCTTCTTCTTTTTTTCTTCTAGTGAGGTCACAATTATTTGCACATTGAATTCAACCAAAATTTACGCGTGCGATTTGTGCTGTCTATTAATCTAATACAAGACTAGTTATATTAAGTTTCATCGCACAACTTTATTCCCGCTATAAATTGATTATTATTTATGTGGCTGTTATCGATTATGTTAACGCATGTATTTCATATCTTGTATATTGAGACATTTAAGAAGTTTATTTGATTAACTTAAAAATGTATTTACCTCCTACACTTTTTCTTCTCTCTCTCTCTCCTTAAGAAAGCTAAACCCTATAAAGCACTGACAGAAATGTGTTGTTTTAACATCATTATAATTATCATCAATAAATTGGTGAATTGTTACTACGGAATGATAATCCACAGACACGCGTGTTCTGCTATTACATTATAATCATTCTGGGTAATTTATCCGTCAAATTACTATTATGGTTGACAATGTGCCTAATTTTATACTCAAGCCGTGTTTAAAGCTCATAACATCTCTCACTTCCTACCTGAGCTTTGAAATTGATCAGAGGAAAATGAAGGGACATTCATATGCGAAAAAAAAACAAAAAAAAAACTCGCAACAATTTCTGTTTTGACTCTTTCTTTCTTTTTTTTAATCCAATTGGTTTTGAGACTGTATAATAATTCTAGATAGTCTTTATAAAACAAAGTATACAAATATTAAAAATAGCAAAGAAAGCAGACTTTATAGTGATAATTGTTTTGTTGTTTTTTTTGGGTTTTTTTTGGTTTTTTTTTTTTAACTGAGAACTTGAGAGAATCAACCTCTAAATAATGGCGCCTCCTGAAAAATTCGATTACTAGTAATGTATAATGTAAAGAGCGAAATGATCACTAAAAATTGAATGAAGGGTGATGTCAAACCTAACGAAAGCAAGCTGCCCTGACGAAGGCGGACAAGCTTGAATATGGTTATTGACATGAAGGCTTTGAGATAAATCACTGTGTGATTTTCGAAACAACCCGAGTATTCTGTCATTTATGGCCTCCCGATATTCACAGAGACATCATAGTGAGCCCCTCATTATCTCTCTTAGGACACCCTTTTCATGGGTTTTTACCCGACTCCCTGCATCCCGTCATAAGGTAATATTAGATGTCATAATCAACCCCTTACCTCCTCCTCTCTCACCCCCTCCCTCTCCCCCCCCCCTCTCTCTCTCTCTCTCTCTCTCTCTCTCTCTTTCTCTCTCTCTCTTTCTCATTCTGTCTTTTTGTATGTCTCTCTCTATAGTAGTAGTAGTGGTAGTAGTTGTAGTTGCAGTAGTGGTAGCAGCAACAGTAGTAGTAGTAGTAGTAGTAGTAGTAGTCGCAGCAGCAGCAGTAGTAGTAGTAGTAGTAGTAGTAGTAGTAGCAGCAGCAGCAGCAGCAGCAGCAGTAGTAGTAGTAGTAGTAGTAGTAGTAGTAGTAGTAGTAGTAGTAGTAGTAGTAGTAGTAGTAGTAGTAGTAGTAGTAATAAGAATAATAATAGTTGTAGTAGTCGTGGTAGTAGTAGTAGTTGTTGTTGTTGTTGTTGTTGTATTGTTGTTGCTGCTGTTTCTTTTGTTGTTGTGGTCGTAGTAGGTGTCATAGTGTTAATGGTAATACTATTCCTCTTTATACATTTATATTTCTTCTGCGGAAACGAATTGTACATATACTGTTATATATGAATTGCTTATTCAGTTCAACAACGATGCCATGTAATTTCTCAAATCACAAATACTTCATCATAAAAATAACATGAACTTTAACATAAACAACAATACAACAACGACAGCAGCGGCAAGAAAAAACGACAACAGCAAGAACATCAACAACAACACACGAATAACAACCCTCTCGAAAGGGAGGATTATTGCCGATAAAAACGAATTCCTCGCAATAGCTTTCTTTTTTTTTTCTTTGCCTTTGCTGATTAAGAGCAGATAATTTGTTGCTTTTTAACATTGTACCGGTGAGCATTACACATTGACAGTTAAATTATTGTTGTTGAGAAAGGCCAAAGTGATAAATAATTCCAACATCCCGTTTATAAGCCAATTTCTATGACAACTGGGATAGCTCTTGTCTCTTTTCCTGGCACGGCAAAATCCGAAATTAACATTGGCTCTTATGAAAACTGCGTTCCCAACCTTAGCTCCTCGCACAAAATATCACGCCCTTTCCCACTCGATATTACAGAATGCCATCGTGCAAAATACATAAATCTAGAATCCAAGTAAAGTTGAAAGGTTCAGATTATCTATTTTTCCTATGAAACAAATCTATATTTTTGGCAGCAGCGTATTGGCTGTTTCGCTTCTTGGCTTGAATATGGGGGACGCATCTCTGTATCCTTTGAATGCTTAAATTTATCGGTCTGTCACAGTGGAGCATTAAGCTCCTCCAATTAAAAAAAGAAAGGCATTTTTTTCCGGATATCTTTTAGATTGTTTAAATTATTTTCTCCTTACTCATTCTAAAGCAAAAAAAAAAAAAAAAAAAAAAAAAGAAAGGAAAAGAAAAAAGACGCGTTCACTTTCGGTTTTCATCTCGTTTCTGTGACCGGTCTGGTTATTGTGTTTATATTATTATTATTATTATTATTATTATTATTATTATTATTATTATTATTATTATTATTATTATTATTATTATTATTATTATATTATATACTTTGACAAGTCCTAATTTCTGCTTGTAAGGTTAAGAATAAAATAATGTGTGCATTTTCTTTTCCATTATTTCAAATATCTGCCAATGCTTCATGGTATTCTCTGATGGTGGCATTAAGAGCAGTTGTACAGTGCAAATAAATCATGTATGTCGTTTTTCATCTTCATTAAGCTTCCCATTCCCAGTCTTATTATTTTTGTGATATATTTGAATGTAAAAGATAGGTATGTTATTACTGATTGGAATCGACTTTCACAGCCAATTATATATAGTCTACCCGTACTGCAATCAATGCAAACCTCGTTGCGATAATTTCCATTCAAGTTAAAGTTAACATAATGACTACTGAACCGTTGAACCAATGACAACAGTCATTATTTTATCTTTATAATCAGCAGGTTTACTAGCAGAACTTCGTGCGCAACAGCTCTAGCACATTACACAGGTTTATCTTATCTGATGCAAGCTGCAGCACACTGCTACTCATGTATTTAAAATAAAAAATTTATTATCAAATTTTAGCATTTTCTTGACCTATGCGCTACCCGTTTCCTCCACCGTAATTCATACGCTCTCATTATCAAGCTACATAATCTTGCAGCTTGCCCTATTAGTGATCGCAGTGCATGCTAGATATTTTACCAGCTCATCGAACAGGATGGGAAAAAAATCGTTTATATAATCATAGACTATCTGGCTGCAAGGGTTGTGCCAATTCTGATATTTCTGCCTTTTCTGGAGTGGGTGAAATCGATTCTGCAGAGTTGTTGTTCAGAAACAATGTTTTTGAAAAGAATCTCGCCCTGTTGAACACATACGCGCTCAATGAAAACATTTAGAGGGAGAATTATCAGCGCTGAATTCAATTGTATCGCTTCAATATCGCTTGTTGGTGGATCTTGATAGATTTATGTAAGTTCCACCCGGAATCAATTCCTATCTTTTCCTGCATAATACTTAAACGTTTCGGCCTTTTCAAAGTTTTTTTTAGAGAGATTCGACTAGCCAAGTTAATTCCATGGTGCATGCACTTTTTTTTCTCTGGTGCACTGCCATTAAAAACAAGGAAAGTTTAAACAAATTTTAAAAAAGGAAATCTTTCCTCCTTTGGCATGAAATAAACCTGTCACAAACCTCGGCATGTCGACATTTTCAATCTCCCTGCTATCTTTATCAACGTTTCTGAAGTCATTCTTTCTGTACCCCGCCTCGGCAAGCTATAAATCTTATCTTACATCGCAATGCTTGGGTCGGTGTTGGGTATGTCTTATAGCTGGTGATAGCTAGGCCTACTATCTTGCATATAGGCTAACTATATATAAACCGCTATGGTAGCTTACTAGGCTCTGTTCTATACTTAACTACTTAACATTGAACAGACCCCAAGGTACCAGAGTGGTGTTTCGTCACTGAGATCAACTCCACCCCGAACTCTCTCTTAATGTTTTTTCTTCCCACTCCTTCCCAAACACTCGCTGTACCGTTCCGTTCTCACCATACATTTTCCACGAGAACTGGTTTACGGGAAACGGTTTTAAGTGCGGGTCATTGGCATCGCCCTTGTTTGCTGTTAGGAAAGAGTTTTGAAAACTCGTTCCATTTTATGCAATTGAGATCGAGAGAGTTCTGACATTTTTTTTTTTTTTTTGTTTGTTTGTTTTTAAATTATTATTGCATCTCTTGAACATAGCTTTTTTTAGATCCCGACACTTAACACTTTTGTCAAAACAATGCCAGGAAAGTATTGTTTTTTTCCTCCTGTAGATTTAATTTAACCTTTTGTTTGTTTGTTTGTTTTTAGTTTTGTTTTGTTTTGTTTTGTTTTTGAGTTTTTTTTTTTTTAGTTTCTTATTTTTTCTTGAGATGAGGGTCTTGCATGTTGATCCTTGTTTTACGCCGCAGTTATATCATAATGAATGAGCCGGTTGTTGCTGTTTTTTTTTTTTTTTAATAAAACACGCAACTTGATATCACATTCTCGGCAATTCAGCGATCAAAGCATATCCATTGTGTTCTTAGATTGTATAAAAGCAGCAGTGATCACATTTTTTCCCCTATTGTTGAGAACTGTCACGATCGTGAGGCGGGGCGCTTTCTTATCGGTCATGACAGTGGCACAGCGTGTCACGTTTGTAATGTCTCATCAAGTTCCTGCAAATAGGAGGTTCAAGGCTTTGTGTGTGGGGAACCTTCTTGTGTTAAACAAACAGTCCCAAAGAAAGTACAATCATGATTATATGATTTGAGATGTTAACATTGAACATTGTGATTTGGATGTGTTCTTTCCTACAGTTTTGGTAATTTTCTTCTTTTAATCGCGCATTGCCTGCATGTTTTGATTTATGGTGCTGGTTTTTTTTTTGGTATACGCCAGTTACGTAGGCCTAGAAAATCTACTTTCATGAAAAAATATAACTAAAGTCATTTGCATTTATTAGCTCGTGGAACATGCTTTTCACTGCCAGTGTTCGGGATTTTGTCGCACCCCCCACCCCCCTCAAAAAAAAAATAAAAAAATAAAATAAAATAAAGTAAAATAATAATATTAATATAAATATATATATATATATATATATATATATATATTTATTTATATTAATATTACTTTTACTTTTACTTTTACTTTTCTTCCCTCCTGTTTGTGTAATTTTCACAAATACCTAAATGAAACGCCAAAGCCAATGCTTTCAAAAAGATAACTAATAAACCCTTTTCCAGTCTGTGTCAACCACGACAGTTCCTGGTCCTATTTAAGAGCACACTTGTACCTTATACAGAGGCCGAACAATGACTATCGTACCTGCGGAAGGGCCATTAGGCACCCACATCTCTGCCAGACCCACAACCTACTTTAACCAACCTTGTTTGTCATAACTCGGACTCCAGATCTAGAACCATTTCGTTCGGGTCAAAAGAGCTCTTTATAAAAAGGTTATACATGAAAGGTATCGCCTATGTTCAAAATGTTCGGTGTCTCACAAGTCAACTTAGATTCTCCACCGTGAGAGGTTAAGCCAGGCATACCGGTCGTGCGAGAAAGAAAAAAGTTTGTCACGGTTGACTTGGTTGAACGAGTGTTTTATATCAGACTGCTCGAGTAGAAAGGTGCCATTATTTCCTTCCACTCTTGAGATGTTTATGTTGTTGGAGCGATTTTTTCATCATGGACCTATGATAATTTAAAATGGATATACTTCAATTCTAGATCTAGAGTCAAACCTAGCCGAAACATGAGGGACAGCTAGATCATCTGGATGTTCTGATTCTAGCTTCTGCTGTGAGATATTATTATTAAGCCTTTACGTTTTGGTTGTATCACAAATATTCTTTGTGTGTGAATATGACGCATATTTGAGAATATTTTTGGCAATGAGACATGTGTGCGGTAGAGATGAAATAACATGTAAAATTGTTTTTCCGTCGTGAAAACTATTTCGAAGGAAACAGATTAATCATACTCTGTGAGTGGATTACAGTGAACTGGTTTATTATTATTATTATTATTATTATTATTATTATTATTATTATTATTATTATTATTATTATTATTATTATTATTATTGACACCGTTTAGATAGATGTAGACTACATTTTATTTTAGTATATATTCAAGTCTTTTTTTTTTTAAATCGCCATGCACCTAATATTACTAATGGTGATAAGTTGTAAGAAGGTACAACACAAGAATAGTTAGACAAGATCTAGGGATCTTGATATGACACGTTTGAAAGATGGAATACAAGAGAATCTAAGTACCTTGTTACTCAAACCAATGTTAAACGTTCTCGACCCATACTACCGAGTCTATTCTCTTCAACTGATTTAAACCATTTGAAGATATCGAATTCAAAACAACAACTTGAGAATTAAATAATTTGAAAAGAATACTTTAAATACAAGTGAGTTAATAGTTACATTTTTCTAATAATTTGATGACTAGGAGACTTTTTGTGAACAACTGCAGATTGAAAAGGCTGATTATAATAATAAATTGCATTTTTGTAGTACACTTCAATAACAAAGCATGCGCAATGCGCTTTATTCAAACGAAATCGTTACAGCTATTTCCTGGCATTGTCATAGAATTAAAGAAATTCTATAATAATATCCTCTATTGTCGATTGAAAAAAAAATAAGCAGATTGAGATTTAGATTGGAGATCGTCTGTCTTGACTTGTCGGATTAAAATATGGGTGAACTCTGAAGATGGCGCGCAACGCTGGTTTTCTTGTTTCGAGCGACGACCCTGATAATTCAGACGTCTCGGGAGAGTATGACAATGAGTTCAGTAAGGAACATCCCATGCGGCGAGATGAGGACTTTGAGGGCGTTGGGTCCGTGCGAGAGGAGGCGTGGGGCAGCCCTTCGATGCCGAAACCCCATGGGCGGAATATCTCCAGCGGGAGGAGATACTTGAAGAGAACTGAGTCCACGGAACCACCGAATGATCCGCCGCATAGCGAATACCTGGAGTTAGAGGGGTTAGAGAAAGGGCTGGGCCCTTCCGCTTCTCGCGGTGGCATCGACCGTCAAATTAGTGTTGAAAGTCAACCCGAAGGGTTTCAACCCAGAGAAGCTAACCTCGCTGCACGGCATCGTCGTGCCAAAAGCCACCATCTTGCGCGACACAGCCGCCGATCGTCCATGAACGGCTTTGATTACTACAAATACATTCAGCAGCATCGACGGCTGAGCAGTCTTCAAACCCAGGCCGAAATTGATGGACTTAGGAATCTTTACACTAATCCTGCAGATGGGAATGGTGCCTCAGCCGATCCTGACGGTGAATTCTCCGAAAGCTTCAGTGCCAATGACATACGTAGGACGCGCCAGATTTTGTCTACCATCCGTGTTCGGCGGAAAAGTCTGAAGCGGACGCGGACCAAATCTTTACACCGGAGTAGCGATCGCAGGAGGTCATCAACACGGGAACCTGAGCCATACGTAATTAAGGACGAAGATGGGGAGGTGTACATCGAAGAGGTTGGTCTGCCAAGTAACAGGCTTCGTGTCCAGGGTCTCACGGAGAGGCTTCTGCTTGCCAAACAGTTGGCTTCCGCTGAAGAGGCGGCTCGTCGCTACAGGTACTTGTTTGATATTGTAATAACGATAGTGAAACCTAAGAGATAACGGTTCTCAAAGTGAAGCATTCTACTCGTGTTGTTAACAATATATGAGCTCCCAAAAAAAAAAAAAGTAAGATTTCCCGACGATTAGAAAAGAAAATCATTGTTTTCGGCTCATTTGATTTGCTGTGAAATGATGTGAAAGATCTTTGCAAATAATACACTACCTAACGAATGACAATAAAATGTTCGAAATATTCAACTGGAAACGAACCAATATTGATCAATTGTCTTTCTATCAACTGAAAATAAGTTAGTTGGTTTTACTATATATACTTTAGTAGGCATGGGCTGGAAATCTTCTGTTAAATTGACTTATCAAAAGTAACATGATGCCGACTTTAGCTAAATATATGAAGATGACCATTTATAAGTGAGCGATGGTCTTAATTTGCGTAGAAAAGGATTTTCAGAATGTTCATCTGAAGTAGAATCAGAGCTTTTATGCTTTGGTTAAAAAAAAATGTGCATTCCGTAAAGGTTTTTTTTTGATGATTGAAAATCCATTCCTCTTTTTCTTCTCGTCCACCTCCTCCTTCTCCTTCTCATTCTCATCCTCCTCTTCCTCCTCCTCCTCCTTCTTCTTCTTCTTCTTCTTCTCCTCCTCCTCCTCCTCTTCCTTCTTCCTTCTTCTTCTTCTTCTTCTTCTCCTCCTCCTCCTCCTCCTCCTTCTCCTCCTCCTCCTCCTTCTTCTTCTTCTTCTTCTTCAAACTCTTACTCTGCATTTATTTTTATTTCGCCTTTTTTTTTTAATTTTCAATTTTGCTCTGTACTTGATGACGTTGTGTGATGTTTTCAAATCGAAAATGGACGTTTGAAAACGTCGACCATCTTCATTATTGTCAACCTGACAAAAGTCTCGCACTGCACTCTTGATAGTTGATAGGCTGTGTGCTATAGCGGGGTGAAAGATATTGTATTGGGCATGCAATGCTATCAATTGCGTCTCATTACTACTGCACACACATCATTCCTATCTCTATCCTTCTTTCTCTGGGAGTAGCTCTGCGATACTTATCATACTATGTATGTTTCCTATAAGTGTGCGCCATCCCTGCGCCTTCTTTACAGTCTTTTGTTTTTGTCTACAATATGATCCCTCTGTTTTAAATTTAATCCATTCCCCACCGTGAGAAATGCATTACAAGATTTTCTTAATGTCAAGATTATACAATGACGTTACTGTCTTTTTCTTGCTCACCTGTGAAGCAAAGCTATAAAGGTTGGTAATAACCTGTCTGGTAGTCTATTCAAACCATTTCGAACACTTGAGTAATTTTAGCATGGTATAAACATAGCTCAATATTTGTACAATATTTGATAATTATATCGCTTCATATTGTTCCGTAACCATTGCAAAACTGGCTTTTATTTTTTAAATTTTTTAGCCTAATTCTGGTTTAATGTTATATGTTTCGCCTTATCAATTCTGCAAAACTCATGAACTCTTTTCTATTCTTCTCTTTATATCTCACGTGGTTCCATCACTCACATCAACTACGCTTGAAAAAGTATGTAAAATGATTACAATACCAGCACAGTTTTCTACACCTTTTGATTCATTTCTTGCTGTTTAGAATTTATAGTAAGACATCTACGCATTTGATATTCTCCGAATGGCCTCAGGCATGGTAATGTTTTGAAGAACATAATTATACACTAACTGCATAGGGGACCTCGGAATAATTTGACATGCCCAAAGTTTGCCGAAGATACTATAAGCAGGCAACTCCACAAAAGAGCTGTGGGGCCTATGTAGTTTTTACTTTCCTTTTTTTTATTTTTTTTTTTAAATGAGAATTATAGAGGACATCTTCACCGGAGAGCTGTAAATAGTTATAAGTCTCCCAAGGTACGAGTACTTGTTCGTTTCGGCATATAATAAAGCCATCATCCTGAGATCTGTGGTGTAATCGATATCCACATAGTTTCATAGACCATTATATTTTCAACTTTGCCTAGCGTTTTTTTTTTTTTTAATTGTTGGGTATTTTAGTTCTTAGGTTCCGTCTTGATGAAGATACCCCAAAAAATACAAGTTATAATTATCGCTTTGTATATTGCGGCATTTTTATCTCCCTACCTTTCTTACTCCACACCCTTTATTCCATAAACATATCAGCTTTGGTTTATAACTATAATAATGATATCCGTTTGATATAATACTGAAATGCTCTACTCCTGCGAGGTAGCGCATATCCTTCTACTACGATTTTCTGTAACAGTAGTCTTTTTTTCTATTTCGTTTATCGTTAGCCGCATAATTTTTTTTTTCAGAACATAATCAGATCACCCCAGATCCAGTTTTTAATTGTTAGAAAGTCTCTCCGAAGGCTATATCGATGTTTATATAAATACTTCAAACTGCTGAAATGCCAAGTAAGGCGGCTAATGCTACTCTACATGTATTGTCAAACGCTTTCTGAGTTTTCAAAAGTTCCTCTTGTTTTCCTTTTTGGTTGTGTCCTTTAACCTGTTCAAAGAATATTTATGCAGATAAAAAGTGTCTCTATTTTTTTCCTCTTTACCTCAGGGAAACTTTAGCTCAGGGAGGGGCCGAAGTGGTGTATTCAGAAGGTCTTACGAAGGTAAGGCTATTAGCATGCTGGCACAGTTTCCATGAGAGGATAAATACACAGTTGGGAAGGGTTTGTTGTACGCTGGACGGCGCATGACAGGGCAACATTGAGAGGAGAAGAGAGGAGAGAAGAACGCAGCAAGCATGTTGATGCAGAGATGATGAAAAAATGAAAGGAAGGGAAAAGTCTGTATATGAAGTTGAAGGCATTACTTTATATCGTTTTGGTGCAAAAAAAAAGGAGGAATAAAGATAAAGTTTTGAAACGGAGGGTAAATAAGGGTGTACCACATATTGAGGGGTACCATATAAATTACTCAGAACAATAACGAGTTGAAGGAATGGATTTGGTATTTGATTTAAACATACGTGACTATTTATGCTTCAGTATGAGCATTCCTCATTTGAGCCTGCTAAGACTTTTGTATGATTATTTTGACATTTTATTCCCTCAACAGAAATTTCAGAACTGTTTTGCCTGTTTAACAGATACATGGGATCAGTTCAACTTTTGGAGTCAACAATTTAAAGAAATAGAAGGTGGTGTATTTTGTTTTATACGCTCAAATATATCATTATTTTGAGGTGTTAAGTTACTGTAGTTTATAGCTTTTCATAACAAACCCAATATTATCAGTTTGCCTATCACTATTCCAGATTAGTCATGCCCTGCAGCTATTTTCTTTTACCCACAGGTTGAAATTTTTCACTTATTTTTTTCACGCTCTGAATTTTAAGGTGTGCCTTGTTTATAACGTGATAAAGTTCTCCAGGCATAAGATTTTCTTCCTGATCTCCTAACCATATTCAAATCAGATCCTTCAAATTCTACATGTATGAAAATTTTTTGACCTAAAATATCTTTCTTGCTGAGAATTGTGAAATTTTCTTATTCAAATTTTTTTATTTAATACATGAAATTGAAACTAGCTATTCAATACTTATTGGAATTTTTTTGGCAAATTGTTATCCCTTTTAGAAGACCATTTAGGATGAGAAAAAAAAATATCTAAGCAAGTCTGTGAGAGCATTGTTACCATGCCTTTGCTGTAATATAAATTTGCCTTTACTGGATTTATTATCATTACCTCACATGAATTTCTTATCACACTTTTGATACTTGAATGAACGCAATGTTCTTTATATCAATTATCTTTAGGTCGATTTGGGATTGCAACGTCTACTTACTTTCGCTTCACAAGGTGGCTAGTCAAGGTGAACTTTCTGGTATTCTTCCTCTTCCTCTGCTTCTTATACATCCCTCAGCTCAGCTACGACTCTATCTTCAAAGAACCCTATGAGCCTCTCCCCAATTTGACAGGGAGTTACGAGGATCTCATGTTTCGGTGCAGCAATACCTACAATGCTCATATCCGAAATGTCACCAAAAGCAGTGACTCTATTGACATTTTCTTGGATCTAGCTCAGGGGACGGTGAGTTGTATGATTTTTGTTTACTCATTTGATATAATTTGATGAGATATTTCAGGCCTTTTCAAGTGAGCTGCTTTGGACAAGACATAACGGAAAGTCTAATTGGTACTTAATTTAGACTGGTATTTATTATTAAATTTGAACTAGGAGAAATGTACATGTATGCTCTTTCATCTACTATAATTATTTTATTTGTATGGTTGGTTTGCAGTTTTTAAGCAATTAAGATTGATTTTTGTTTAAGATCATCCGTTGATTACTTATATTTACTTCTAAGATCACCTTGTTGTGAATGGACAATATCACACAATCATTAAGCAATGTATATTTATATTTACAGTCACTCTTTTCATCAGCGAATATTATATTTTTCCAAGCTCCAAAAGTATTTTGCGAATTTTCTATTTTACATTTGAATCAATTTTTGATAATTTTTCTTTCCAGGGCTTTCTGGAGAACACAATGCTTTTTTATGGTTACTACAGTAACTTGTCCTTTTGGCGACCAGGAGAGGAAGGGAGGGAGTTTTCCGTCAATTACAATATGGGGCTTGGTTACTTGCTGACAGTTGGCATCAGCTTCATTGCCGTCTTTATCATGATTGTAAAAAAGTATGTCAGTTGTTACTGGATTGAACAGTGCAGGATTTTAAACTGGATTCAGAGAGAAGATTCATCAGTATTTAGATAAGTTATCTGTATTTACAGAGAGAAAAGTGGCTCATCTTTTCAAGAACCGTTTGACATAATTCATTGCTTTTTTGCAATGTTTGATAATGCTCTTACTTCTGTCTTACTTGATGCCTTTTTTTGTTTGTGTGTTTATTTCATCAGCTAAAAAATGAAATGATGGAAAAGCCTGCTTGGTTTAGCAACTACTTTATTAAAGTCAAAGACAGATGCATGACAGATTGTTTGAAGGCTGCATTCAGTATTACCTGTCCAACTAATTACTGCAGCCGCTATTCCTTTTCACTCTAAAAGTGTGCTTGAAAGAAGCAAATATTTACTCACTTTGGGTTATAGATGAATTATATCGATATTACCCCATAACTTCCATCATAACTTTAAAGGTACCACACGAAATCTATTGACATTCTTTCTGAACATTTTAAAGACTTTTTTGACAGAGCATTTGACTTTAACTCATTCTGAATCTGGAATGCTGTAGTTTACACAAGTCATGTCACAATAAAAAATGATTTTTCCTTTCGTCAGTTTTTTCATTCATATAAAAAGATTAGCTAGCTGAATGGCTTGAAAATTATCATATTTTGAAGTTATCGAAGTCGTTTTATCATAAATATATCACTTGTTGGCTTCATTTTAGTTTTATTATGCTGCAGAAGTTTGAATAAACCTCAAGGCGAAACAATATAATTATAAACTTTGAGAAATGAGTCTTGATATTTACTCATCAGTGACAGGTTGCTTTTTTTTTTACTTCTTTTCAAATTTGTTCAGTTCCAGCTCCACAATTAAAGAAGCTGTGATGGATTTTGACAACAAGGCGTTTCCAAAATACACCAATGCTGTATTTGGTGGCTGGGACTATTGTATAAAGAGTGAACAGATGGCGTTTTTCAAGCATAAGATCATCTACAATGAATTCAAAGTAAAATTCTTGTACACTTGTTTATTTTAGGCATATCAATTATTTTTACTTATTTCTGAAGCTAAAGATAAGGCACTCTGTGTATTGAGCCCTTCTTTTTTTTTTTTTTGACAATTCCTTTTTTATGGTTTGTTCTGCCACAAAGAAAAACTAAACTAACATGATTCCAATTGAAAGGCACTTTTTAATGAAATGCTAAACTTAACTGTACATTTCATAGCAACTTACCATTGCCAAATCAAGCAACTATCTCACATTTTATGTAATGAATAATTGAAGTAACATTCTTTGGTAACATTTTACTGTCTTTACTTGTTTCACTGAAAGTATTTGTCTGATGTTTCAATTAACGTAAGAGCTATTAAGCAGTGGATTAAACTTAAAAGCATGTAACTTTTGATGATTTTCTCACAGTCTACATTGGAAGAAGTCAGATGGAAACATCGTTATGAGAGTCGCACAGCTCAGGAGAAAGCCCGCCTGTTTGTCAAGAGGGCAGGCATACATATGGCAGTGATAATTCTTTTAGGAGGCTCTTTTGTGGCAATAGCATTTTCTACTAATTTTATGTTGGAGGTAAAAGAAAAACATTAAATAATATTTTTCTCTTGCAATTTAAGTTAATGACTTATATAAGCAATGACATCATTAGTTTCTTGTATTCTACCATTTTGGTCATGTGTCACTTGTGAGAATTATGAATATAAACATTTAGGATAAAATAATGTAGAAAAGGTTATTAAAGATGACATAAGACAAACTTTTAGTGATTTTAACAACACTTATTCTTTTTTTTTTATTCATATTTTTTTTTCCTTCTTTCAATGAGATTCATTCATGGTTTATTTCATTTTTTTTTTTTTCAGAAACAGCAAGAAGTCCTTTCTGGCTTTGAGGGCTTACTGATCAACTACTTACCGTCCATTGTTATTTGTGTGCTCAATTTAATCATTCCAGAAATTTTTATGATTCTTTGTGATTTTGAAGAGTACAGCAATAATTGGAAAACACGAATAACAATACTTAGGTAAATCGTCTGTAATTTTTGTAAGAGGCTTTAAAAAAAAATACATAAAATTCTATGTAAATGTATTTTTTTTAACTCAAGATTTATTAAACCATAATAGTGAATTAATACTCTGATGCCTTCTTCTTCTTCTGCTTTCAATCTTTTGACTGTGCTATATTGATATTCAGGTCAGGTCGTCAGACCTCCAGAGTTTCTTGCTGACTGGAGCTTCTGGAGGCCAAACTTGAAGTCAAGTCTAGCTTGCTCAAAGCAGGGGCAAGTTTGCTTTGTCGCTCTACACTGGCATTGCGCAGATTCTCCCATTCCTATCTTTTTCAGATGTATTTTGAGGCCACAGTGTCCTATCCTTAGGAGAAACGGTGTTGTGTGACCTTATCTGTCTAGCATGTGAATGTTGTTATTATAGCAATTCCTTTATTTTTTAAATACCAAGTTGTCAGTACATGTTTGCAAAGTTGCAAGAATTTTCTCAAATTTCTGTTTTTTAAACATTTTTCAGTTTTGTAGGAAGATTTTTACTTTATTGTGTAGTAAACCTGCTATGAACATTTCTCCCTTTTTTGTTTTTCAATGATAACGTAAATTTCTTGAATAAGATGTTAGAATTTAGCCACATAAGAGGAACGGGGATTTTGTTTAAATTATTCCTATATTCTCTTAACTTTCAGCTATTAAAAGACTTACTAACAATAATTCTTAAATTGTATATCATAGTTTCAGTTTTTTTTTTTCTTAGTTCTTACTTTTCTGAACTTGTTCAAAAACATTTTTTTCTTCTCCCTATGTTTTATCATTTTTCTTTTCTTACCAGTTATAAATAGGGCTAGTTTGTATGAAAATTTCATCCTTTTCCAATCATATTATTACAGAGCTGTCGTCCTCCGCTTGGCCAGTGTGTGGGTGCTCATTGTGGCTTTGTATAATCGACTTCAGGCAGAACAAGATCCCTATGCCTGCCCTGAGGAATATAAATTTAATGCCACAGTACAACGCTGTTGTGGCAACTCTCTGTGGCAGACTGATGTCAGCATAGGAGGTGACCCATCTGGTAGAGGAACTGTTAAGGTAAATTCAGGTCAACTACATTTCGTCCGCCCTGTAGATGTAATTTACATTTAAATCAGGCATGAATGCATAAAAAATCAATAGGATCTAAACTCTTCTAATGTTATGTTGGAGTCTTAACATCCAGGAGTTATCAGACCTCCTGTCTTTGCTAAGGTATGAATTAGACACATTTGGTATCACGATGTAAAGGCAGAATTTTATCCTGTTCAAAATATTTCTGTTACCTCTCCCCATATCAACTAAATCTTTCAGCAATAATTGGTTGATTTAGGTCTCATACACATCTTATACATGCTTTTTTGTATAAGTAAAACTGATTGAAGTAACACTCTTCATGAATGAGATAGGAAAGAATCCGTAGAGCATATAAAAACCAAAATGATTCTATATCATGATGAATAAAGTTAACTGAAACTTTGAAATGGCACATGATGTACTTTTCATTTTCTGTAAATGTCTTTTTGCTCTGAATACAGTGTTGGGAGACTTATGTTGGCCAGCAGTTTTACAAACTGAGTCTTGTTGACTTCATCTCCATTTCATCTATTGTATTATTAATTGGACTTCCAAGAAGGTAATAAGAAGTTCGTAATTAACAATGTCAATATGTATAATGCATGTGAGATCCAAATTTTGTTTTAGTGTGTATCAAAACAAAAACTTTTATTAACCTCATTAACAGCCTTACTACAAATAAATTAGTTCTCATGAGATGACGGCCAGTGTCTATGCCCTGGAACTTCCTTTGAGTAGTAATGTTGCCTGTTTAGCTGATAAAAGGGAAAAATACTTAATGAAACGTCTAAAATACTCTCAGGGTTGGTTCACTTGCCCCTTTTGCTGTTTATTCCCAAACACGGTGCACAACACACCAAATAACAGTTGGGAACTCATTAATAATTTGCAATTGCGAAAGTTTGCATTTATTATATCAAAGAAATAAACAGTTTTTATACAAAAGTGTGACTTCATGCGATCATGATGTGATTGTGCAATTTTTTTTACACTTTAGTTTTTCTTAATTTTGTCGCTAAAAATTTACGATTTGGCCACCATGTATGAGGAAAAAATCCACTTTTGCTATTTCATTCTTTTCGTTGTTTTAAGTCTACAAAATAACACTATCAATCTTTTTTTAAAGAACTTTTTTGCTTCTTCATGCAATCCCAAATCTGGAAAGAGAAATATAGCTCACTCACACACATACACACACACAGAGGGTTCTTTCAGGCAATGATTCTGTCTGTTGTAAAACAAGAGAAGACTTTAAGATTAAAATCGGCAAAAGCTAATAAACCAATCAAATAAAAAAAAGGATTAAGTTACAAATTTGCTTTAGCAATGTGTCAATTTTTTAAACTTTATTTTGTGCTTATCTTTCCCATAAAGAACTCTTTTCAATTAGATTATTGAACATTAGTGTAACATGCATACATGAGAAATAGTTTAAAAACATGCAAAGATAGAAAAGTTCCTGTAAAGCTTATTGCTTCTTTCCTTTTTGCAATGGAAGGTAAGATAAGCATCTCTATGTACCATTTCAGAATTACAAAAGAACACAACATATTGAATATACAGTTACACACTGCCTACATAATTATTGCAATTTATAAAAACATATTAAATTTAAGATTACTTACACAGTTAAAAAAAATCAACATTAAAATGATCATCTATTTTCTTATAATTCTTTTTAAAAATTTGAAATATGCTGCAATGTAGAGCAGTCAAACATGATATTGATCATAATGTTTATATGGAAATATACTGCATGAAAAATGATGATTTAAAACTTACATTGTATATATAAAAAAATATTTAAATCAAAATTAATGAACTTTTTTTTTCCACTTTTGCTCCATGGGAAAGAAATCAATATGACCTTTGCTATATTTGAGGCATTAGCTCTTTGGCTTTTTATGCTTTCTTTCTAATAACTGATCAATGTAAGGCAGCAAAACTATAATTTCAGCAGTTACAAGTACCATTAGATATTGCGTGACCAATATTTTGTTATTCTGATCACAAAAGAGTAAAAAGAATTACAGCTTTAATTGGAACTTTGTATTTAATGAAAATGCTATCATTTCAACGATTTTTTTTTAACTTCTTTAGAGGTATCATACTTTTTCAAAATATTAAGGCATATTATCATCTCTGCATGTTATTTCATTTTTTTAAAAATTGCAAGAGGTGGAATTATCTTCATCTTTCATTTTACTTATTGATCATGAAAATACGGTTTCTTCTTTGCTTTGTTTTTTTATAGTAAATTTTTTTTTATTTGTTAACTCTCCCTTTAATGCATTTTTGCAAAACCACTTCACCGAACTTTGCCATTTAAGACTTCATCAAAGTGATTGTATTGTTGTGCTTGTTCCATGAAAAAAAGTTTTAAAGCATTTTTTTTCCCTTTGTGTATTTTCTCAGATTTCTATATAACGGCTTAAAAGATAGATTTTCAATAGTTGCCAAAATTGGAAAGTCGAAGTTTGATCTTCCAATTCAAGTTCTTGATATTGTGTATTCTCAAACGCTATGCTGGTAAGTGGGCTTGCTAAACTGTTATGTCAAGTAGCTTGAAACTGTAAGTTACTAATAATTAAATATTTGTTCCACTTTATTTTATGAGTAAAGCAGATTCTGTGAGTTTAAAGAGAAAAGGTGGTTTTTTTTGTTGAAAGTTAAATGAGAGAGAAGAGGTTTATTGTGAAAAAAATGGTTTTTTTTTAGATCTTTCCTTAGTCATTTAAAATACCTATTGGCATTTATAATATTTTTGCTTTATTGTTCCTGTAGGATTGGCATGTTTTTCACGCCATTGCTCCCTGCAATTACTTTTGTGAAAGTATTCATATTCTTCTTCCTTAAAAAGGTGAGGAGCAACAATCTTTTTATTTTTAGTGATTGGTTTCATTTTTTCAATTTGGTTATGGGCGATTGAGGCTTTAATTTTCTTTAAGAAAAAATAATGCTTTCAGAGAAAAGTATTTTCAATTTTGTTTTTTTTTAATGGATAAAGGAATGAAGCATTGCACAATTTTCAAAAACTTTTTTATTCAAGCATTCCTCTCCAACTCAGCTCTTAGTTTTGTTTTTATTAATCAAGCAATTGTTGTCTGGATTTTCAGCACAGAAAATTGCTGTTTTTTGTAGCATAAATAATTTATTTACAATGTCATCACTTCCAAATTCTTTTCTTATTAAGTTGACTTGAAAAAAGTCCCAGCTTAACTTCCTGTATTTTATTTCAGTTTGAGCTGCTGTATGTCGCCCAGGCCCCAGACAATGCATATGGTGCCTCACGTTCATATTCCTTCTTTCAATCAGTGTTGCTCTTCTCATTCATTGCCATATCCTCTTTGCTTGGTTTCATGATTGGCAAGTAAGTTATTTTCACAACAAGTAAGCCTTTCTCTCATTCTTTATTTGATACTGAATAAATTGTCTGTCATTAATGTGGTGCTTTCTTTTTTTTTTTTTTTAACAATTCAAGCAGCCATTTTTCTCCTCCTTTCTGTCTGTCTGTCTGTCTGTCTGTCTGTCTGTCTGTCTGTCTCTCTCTCTCTCTCTCTCTCTCTCTCTCTCTCTCTCTCTCTCTCTCTCTCTCTCTCTCTCTCTGTATCTCTTTGTCTTTCTCTCTCTCTCTCTCTCTCTCTCTCTCTCTCTCTCTCTCTCTGTATCTCTATGTCTCTCTTTGTCTTTCTTTCTCTCTCTCTCTCTCTCTCTCTCTCTCTCTCTCTCTCTCTCTCTCTCTCTCTCTCTCTCTCTCTCTCTCTCTCTCTCTCTAACTATCTATCTATCTAACTATGTATCAATCTATCTATCTCTCTTTCTCTTTCTCTCTCTCTATCTCTCTCTTTCTCTTTCTCTCTCTCTCTATCTCTCTCTTTCTCTCTCTCTAATCTATTTGTTCTTCCCCCCCTCTCTCTCTCTCTCTCTCTCACTCTTTCTTTCTCTCTCTATGTCTCCCTGTAATCCTTTTGATGTCTTTCAGTTTTGCTTTTTCCTCCATCAATGTTTTTTATTAATCATTATAACTATCGTTAATCAGTTTGCTGAATTTTTCTCTAAAGAAATTGTGGTGATTGGTTCATCTGCCATATCTAAAATTAGCTACAGCTCATGGTGTTAACGTGACAAATGATGCTAGCTTATTTACTCTTATTTAATTCCTAGTTACAATCCCTCCATGAGCTGTGGGCCATTCCGCCTATATTCCAAAGAAGACCATGTCATGTTCACAACTGTCACAAATGCAGTCAACTCCTGGCCTTCAGTTCCAAGCAGCATCATCAAGTACTTTGGCACAGTAGCTTTTTTTCTCCCTGCTTTTCTGATTCTTCTGTAAGTACATTAATTTCTTATATTTCAATGCAATCAATATTTTGATTAACTGTACAAGTTGAGAAAATTTTTATCTGAGTCAATGGAGAAAACAACAGCAACCAAGTAATCGTAGTATGTTTATAAAAAAAAAAAAGAAAGCAATGAGCGGGAGAGTAATTTATCTGACAGTGAATGAACAAAAGCTTATACATTGTGTCCAAAGAATTGCTTTAACTATATGTAACTGATGATCTACTTTAAGATTTTTTATTGCCACAAAAAGCAGTACTGTTGATATGGATATACCCACTTCCCATTATGTTGTATGTCTACTTAATGCTATGTTTGTTTGTTTGTTTGTTTATTGTTGTAATAGGGCATTCATGACAGGGTAAGCTAAGCCTTTTTACATATCAAACTTGAATCACTGTCAGACAGGGCAGATTTGAAAAGATAAAACTCCAAGCTTACCTATGGATATTTTGGAACTTGAAATTGCAGAAATGAGGTCGAATCCTCTTACCTTACAGCCATCTGCTTCTCATAATGCTTATGTGATTGTATTGTATGAAATATATCCACATCCTTGGAACATTTTTCTATTTGCAGTGTTTGTCATTAAATAGACAATGTGCTGTTTCATTTAGACGTTCCTTATGTTTGCCTTACCTTATGATTCTTTAAAGCAAATGTAATTACATCTTACTTTGACTTTTTATCTTCAGCAGCCTGTGTATGTCTGCCTTCTATATCTGCCTATCTGTATATATCATTGCACCGAAATGTAAATTTATAGGGAGTTTTGTTAGTCTTTTTTTTTCTTTACAGGCTTGCAATATACTACTATTCAGCATTGTCTGCTGGTTATCGTAAAATGGAGAAACTACTCAAGCTAGAATTGAAATCAGTAAGTGTTTTTAGCTATGTCCCATGCTGTTTTAATTTTGTCTTTACTTGCAATGGTTAAAGTGAGGTATGTCAATTATTCCATAGAGAACTAGCATAATCAAGCTAAAAAAATGAAGAGATTAGTTTTGAACTTGGCAAATTCATTTCACAAATATATTAGAAAATGTAACAATTGTTTCAAAAAAAAAAGGTAACAAGTAATTGTATACAGAGAATATTAAGCAGAGCCAGATTTGCTCTTACATCAGGTGGACAGGTTAAGAGTGACTATACTGATGATTACAGTCTTTTGAAATTCTCTTTTATTTCTCTCGATTTAAAAAAAAAAAGGTAGAGTTTTGCCATAATATTTCGATAGTAAAATATTTTAAAGAGATTTCAACATCAAAATCTTACTTTTTTTATTTTGAAGATAAAAAATTGATGGCATTCCAAACAAAGAAAATTTTTTTTCTTCTTATGAATGCTGAATTGATTACTGCCTGTTACATTTTGTTGTTGTTGCTTTTTTTTTTAAATGACCTACATAATATTCACAATAATTTTTTCAAGTAATATCTTTATAATGGGAATAAAGATTGTGAGCATGTAAATCATGATGAGTAAAGAGAATTTGTTTTTTCCTTTCTAATTTTTTTAAAATTTTTATTACTTTAATTTTTTTGTGGGCTTTACTTAATTTTTCATACCATGCTTCTCTTGAATTATATACTTCATTTTATACATCTCTTCCAGGAAGCTCATGACAAGCAATTCCTCCTTGCTCGTGTGGACGAGATCATAAAGAAAGGCCAGCTCCAATGATGTCACCTTCTGGCTTAGATTTTTAGCACCATTTACTCTTCCGTGGTAAAAACAAAGATTGATGTACATATTAACCAAATGTGATGAACATGACTTCCATATATCTCACTATTTGACACACTCTCAACCAGTCATCAAGTTATAGTTTGCCAAAAAATAAATGCAAAGATTTAAAAGTTTCATGGATTTCTGTCTCATTCACCATTGCAGTTTGTTGAAATTTGATGCATACAGTGAGGCCCAGCACCACAAAACTCATCAAATTGTTCTCACCTCCGAAAATCCTCAAAAGTTAGATGTAAAGATCACAAAGTTTGATCCAAAGTCCAAGAAAAAGAGAACAAGAGACAAGTATCGCAGATAGATATGCTGCATCAAAGAAGGACTCAAATCTCATCTGCATTTGCTCATCTTTAGGCTTTTCAGCTAGTCTTGCATTGGCTCTTATGAGTTAATTGGAGATCCCTGCACAGGTCTTAATATGCAAACCAATGTCTTAATTGTCATATAGGAGAATAATTTATCTGGTAAGCTTGTTTAAACTGTATTCATGCAAATACCATTTATCAGAGATGACAGAAGCATTTCTTTCATATCTAGATTCATAAACTGATCTGAGAGAAAGAGAGAGAGAGAGAGAGAGAGAGAGAGAGAGAGAGAGAGAGAGAGAGAGAGAGAGAGAGAGAGAGAGAGAGAGAGAGAGAGAGAGAGAGAGAGAGAGAGAGAGAGAGAGAGAGAGAGAGAGAGAGAGAGAGAGAGAGAGAGAGAGAGAGAGAGAGAGAGAGAGAGAGAGAGAGAGAGAGAGAGAGAGAGAGCATGGGCATTGTGTCTGCCAAGGTCCCATCACTCTACACCATTATCTTACTCACACATTTTTTGTCTTTAAGTCTTTAGATTCCAATAAATTATTTCACCTTCAGTAAGCATTTTTCACAATGTCCTTCATGAACTTCAGTAATAGTATTTTGTCATTACATTGAATCTTGCATTTAATCTTAGTTTTAAGCTAATTTGTTTATGTAATTATTTGATATTTGATAGGCCCTATGATGAAATTTCAATGTTGTTTATTTTTCTTTTGTTTGAAAGTGGTTGTTACCTTTTCATTTCTTGCATTTGCAAACTACTTCAATAACATACTACCATTACTACTATCATTGCCACTACCACTAATAATAGCAAAAAAAAAAAAAAGAACAAAACCAAGAAAATTTTTAAAAAATCAGCAAAAACAACAATAACAACTACCATATTAGTGAATAGAATATTGATAAAAAGCACGGAAATAACTGAAAAAAATCTTAACTACGCTTAGAGGAGCTCAATGTGCCTAACATAACATTCCTTGCTGTGATTTGCACAAAAGAAACATGTTTTAAATTTGTATATTTTTTGTTCTTTTATCACCTGTAAGTGGAAAAACGAGATATTCTAGGAAGAATATCAAGCAGGCATTAAGTTTGTATTTGAAAAAACTCAAATGAATTAATTAATGATCGAAAAATATCTACTATTTTAAGGGAAAGGAAGTGTGAATTTTCCCTTTGGAAAAAAAACGAAAGGTTTATGAGGTACCGTATATTTTGTTGATAAACAGATCAGATGATGTAAAGAAAAATTTGTTGTTGGCCAATAATTTGATGTGGATGGTAAAAAAATTTAACCATCATGATAATGATGCAGAATGTGTAAATTAATGATTATTTTTGTTGTGAAAACATACTGCTCAAAATACATGCAAATAATACACACTAATTAAAATGGCAATCAGTGTGATATTAAGAGTCAGTTATTATCTAGATTTTAAAGCTTCTAAAAGAGACTGGCTCTTAATTAGTTGTAACTTTGTCAGTAATGGGATTTAGGAAAGTTTCAATCTCTTTCTTCAGCTTAAAGTCAAGAATCCATCTGGCTTTTGATAGGCATACTTCCTGGCAATGATTTTCACCTTATGCTTCAGCAGCATTTATCATGTGATAGGCTGATTTAAAGTTAAAAGCAGACTTTCTGTTGATGTTTTTATTTTTGTGGTAATATTTATTGTCTTCTCACGGTCTTGCTGACTTTTGTCTTTCATCTTTTTTTATACTTTAACACTTTCGGATTTTTATTGGTCGTTGCAGAGAAAATTTTCATGAATTATTAGATATTCTTGAAGGAGAAAGCAGCAAGAATGGGTGGGGATTGAACAGCAAAAAGACAGAAACAGTGTTACAAGAAGATCACTTATAAATAGAATATGTAAACGCCAGGTAACCTTTTTTGACCATGTGATGAGAAGAGAGAAACCAGAATCTTGTGATTACTGGAACGCTCAAAGGAAAACAATGAGAAAAGATGGAGGGTAGACTAAGAAAGTGGCTTAATGTAGGACAAGTGATAGATGCACCAAAAGCAACGAGGGATAGAGGAGCATGAAAGGTCATGATCACTTACAATAGAGAACCTGGCACCTGTTTGATTGATTGATCATTGCAAATTGCGTGAACTTTTTTAGCTTGTTTGCTAGTGGAAAATGCTTTTTAAAGCCTTTTCTAAGGGCGTTCTTGACAGTCCCATCTGTAGCAATGGTCTTCATCTAATAGCACCAGGCTTCATTATTTCATTATGCTGATAGTATTAACAATATTCTCTGCTCCATTGATATCTTTCAAATTTCTTCACTACATATATATGTACCAATATACAACTTATATTTTTTTTTCTTTTCATGGCTTTAAAAAAATTGTGTATAAATGACATTTTTTTAGAGCTGCGGCATATTGTTCATTTAATTATTGGCCAGTTTGATCAAAATTCTATTCTTTGAAGGATTCTTATTCTAGATATCTACAATATTAAAGGTTCCAAAGTTTTAGATTTGCTGGTATCAGATCTAATGCAAACAATGATGGCTGTATTGTTTCTGAGATCAAATTGAAAAATCATCAATGATATAAGAGAATTTTATAAGGTTTGATTCATTGGGGGAAAGGTATAATGGTACTAGAGACAGCCAAGTGTATGCAACTACTTTCTTTGCAAGCAAATAGGCAGGTTTAATTTTTTGTAGTTTTATAGGAATTATAACCAAACAAATCAACAGAGCTTCTCAGCAATATGCACTTGCACTCGAAATATCTGCTAAATTGTTAGTTTATTTCTCATACCATTTTTTTTGTATTATGAGATTATTAAAGAGAATGTAAACGAAATACCACAAATTATGTTGTCAAAATATGGCACTTTTTTGGTAAATTTGTAAATTGATTCATAATATTTTGGTTTAAGCCAGTCACCATTTAATATTTCCTAATTTTACATTTTGCTAAAACAATGCTCTTTCACAATAATTTTTTTTTTAATTTAAAGCTCAGTTGACTTGCTTTACCCGATTGTAACTTATAAACTGACACCGGTACTATTGTCTTGATGGAAAGACCCTTATGAATGGATGGCAGCTGCTTAGTTAAGCAGGGAGCTAAATAGCAAGTTGTTTATCACTGGGTATAATTTCAAATAAAAATGTGATATTCTTCTTTTTGTGACTGCAAGGAAATTAATACCACCTTTTAATAAAATATGGTTCTTTTGTCTACAGATCTGATTTGTTTCATGTCTTTGATGATGCTCTTCTGAAATTTCACTAACTTGACGGGCCTTTTTTTTCTTTTGGCACTGGTGCTATTGGTGAATATTGATAAGATTAGTAGGGACAATTGTAAAGAACCAACATTCTCTTTTTAAGCTTTTGAACTTTAAATACTGCTATCTCATTTTTTAAATGTTCCGTTTGATAACCTTTTTTTTCAAGGTTTGAAGATGTTTCTTCACTTTGAAAAGTTGAAAGTTATGTTCGAACTTTACAAGAAACATTTTGTTCCTTTTTATTCTGCCAAAGATCCCAGATAAACTGGCTGAATATGTCTTGGTTTGTAAAATATTTATCTTATCTTCATTTGCCTTAAGACCATTCCTTGTTTCAAAACCTTATTGATTGTTTAACATTAATTAATCTTTTTCTTCCTATGTTTCACTTAGTAATGACTTTTTTTTAAGTTTCTGCAGAAAAATGGATAGTCAAAAACTAATCATTAAATTAGTTGCTCGAATTTCATTTTGTAAAACAGATTTTTTCAATAAGTTTTGTTCAAATAATTTGAAGGATAAATATAGATATAAATTTAGATGTAGAAAAAAGTTTTATAGCTGGAATCTGGATTGGAAAAAACTTTCAAATACATTAGAAAAGATGCACAGTGTTTAATAGATTCTAAAGGAATCGCCTAGTGCTATGTCTGAATTGTGGCATTCATATGCAAGTGAAAAGGTTTAGGCAATTTTAAAGCCTAATACTTCAAATTTGACAGGAAAAAATTCATGAATTCATGTTTTGTGCAACTTTGTAATGTTGAACCTGAAAGAGCAAAAATACCTTGAAATCACAATTTTTGTGAAAATTGCAAAATGGCCTTAGAATTATTTTTTTTCTATGAAACTATGAATTATTTGCAGAGTTGTGTTATTCCCCTGTATTGTTCTTATAATCATGGCATGAATACTATATTAATGAACCAATGGCTCATTTATCTGTAGAATAAAGCATGTTTAAAGGAAGCCTTCATTTCACTTTCAGAAAGATCCTCTCTTCAAGTACATGTATATCTTACCATAGGGCCTATTGCACATTTTATTAAAAAAATGTGTAAGTCTGCATGATTTCGCTTCATTGTGTATGTATGCATACATTTTATAAACTTCACATCATTTTTTTTTTAAATTTGGTGTTGAATACATAAATGTTTATTGTTTTCACAAAGTTGGAGCAGATGCTTGATTCAATCTTAATGTTTTTCCATTTATCAAGCTCTGTTTGGCTAAGAACATATACAGGCAACTAGTTTGGATTTAAACCATAATCAGCGTTAACAGAAATTTTGATTCTTTGTCACAAAATTGTACATTAAATTCTTAATGAAGTGTTTGCTACCATCTTCACACTCTCCTGTCCGCAATCAATACTGACTTACCTTTTTTTCATTTTTACTACTCAATGTTTACTGTTTTATTTATCCTTTTTTCCTCCTTTTCTTTTCCCAGCTCGTCATTTTCCTTTCCCTTTTCTTTTTGCTCTTTATAATATGATTCCTCTCTTCCTATGCATTGAGTTTTTTCTCTTTGCATCCAAGTTACAAAACGTATGCGTGATTTAATCAGCTAACTCATTGAGTTATATAATTATGTGGTCATTACGTTTATGATAACCTCATTTAAGTTTTGTAAAATTTATGTATTACTGTGTCTACTCAGGATTGAATTTTTGTATTTAAGTTAATATAATACGGCTACATATGAATTACTTAATGTACTTTTGCAGACCAAATGAAAAGGCTTTGCAATGCTTCTGATAGAAGAGAATATATAACTCAATACCTCGGTAAGTCAGTCTCATACTTGCATTTTGAAATTGATTTACAAAATTATCAGTTGAAATAAGCCCCATGAAAGTCAATTTTGTGCATGACTTTGTGTGTCTGTATATATAAAACTATTTTTTTTATTTTTGATATATCGATTTTCCGTTTTTATCCAGCCAAAAAGAAAAAAGGAAAGAATCTTACATGACAGGCTGAGGCATTTGGAATTTTGAAATGATAATGAATACATCTAATTATCTTTTCACTCTAAACACAAAAAAAAAAAAAATATTGAAACGAAAAGATCTTACCTTTCTTTTCGTATAAATTTCCATCAATGCAAAATCATTGAATGTTCACCTTGACCCGCATCCAAGTCTTGCAAGGCAGCAAGTAAAACAAATTATTCTGTACAACGTTCTTCCCCCACCCCCTACTCCTACCCATCTCTCTCTCTCTCTCTCTCTCTCTCTCTCTCTCTCTCTCTCTCTCTCTCTCTCTCTCTCTCTCTCTCTCTCTCTCTCTCTCTCTCTCTCTCTCTCTCTCTCTCTCTCTCTCTCTCTCTCTCTCTCTCTCTCTCGTATATAAATATATATATAATCTTTCTTTTTCTCTCTTTCTGTTACTGAAACATATACACACAGTCATTTTGTAGATTCTTCACATATATTGTATATCAGCCTTAAATCTGCCACTTTTTGAAAAAGGAACCATGCAGATTTGATGATTTTTTTTTTAAATTAATTTTCTTCAAACTTGATGGTTTTAGTGCTAAAGATCACTGTATATACAAAAAAAAGGTGTTATGTGCCATGATTATTTTCAATTTGGGAGACAAAAATAATCAATGTTTTAGGGGAGTTTTTTTTTTATTTCTTTGTTCTTTTGATCACAAAAACTTTTCCATGCATTTTAGCTTGGTCATATTTACATTTACCTGACATGAAGCTCCAAGTGAGGATCTACCGTGCAATTATATGATTTTTATTCCAGATTAATGTACCATTATTTTTAACCTCAGGCTTTATTCAGCTGCTGTTATTTTTTTACATAGATATTGCATATCAAAATCTTCCACTATATAACTGTTATGCAAGAGAATCTAAATTAGTTATTTATTGACCTAAGTTTGATGTTTTTGTCTTGCTTTGTTGCTTTTCGGTGATAACTTTTTACCATTAAAACGTTATTTTTATCTTTGCTTTATATGGGAAAACTTTGCGTAATTTAAAATACTTGAGTAATGTAGTTGTAGTTGTACGTTGAGAAAAAGAACATATTCATTTTTGTTTCCAGTTTGGTTCATTTTTTTTTTCTCTCTTTACTTTTTTCCTTGAAATTGAAAAATTCTAAAGTAGTTGTGTTACTTTTTATTATATCTGACGCACTTTTCCTTCCTTCAAAGATGATCTATAAATATCTGTGTCCTAGCTTAACCTAATATTTATATACATAATAATTTATATTCATGTAAATACTAAAATCTGAACAGTAAATACTAGGAACTTTCGTATTATAAATATTTTGTTATGTCTTTGCAAATGTTAATAACTTTGAAAATAAACTTTCTTTTTTTTCCCTGGCAAGAAACATTTAAGTGGTTTAATCTTACAACTATTTGATCTCAAGTTTTTAATTCAAAGTGTTTATAGAATGTATTTATTTTCCTTGAGTTAATGGTAAGATTTCATATTTTTTAGGAGCAGAGAAGTTTTATATTTTATTTTACTTTAATATGAAATGCAAAAATAGAAAAAAAAGCTTTTGTGGTTATCATATTTAAAAATAGAATATGAGCAGGAATACATTTATTCTTTTTTTTTATGATTATTTGAATTATTTGTACTTTGTTCAATGTGTCTTAACAGTTGAGAGTTTGCAACAAAACATAATCTTAACTACTGAGCCTGTGGAGAAAAGCTGTAGAGATGTTTGAATGAAACTTTTTACCTTTGTTTCAATGAAAACATATATACAATGAATACAAAGAAAACTCATACTCTTTGTTTTTATTATTTATCATGTCTTGTCTTTGCGTCATTCTTTAATTTTGACATGATACGTTCACAAAATAAAATCAAAAGGTATTATTTCGAAAAAAAATTTATAAAATCACAATCGCAAATTTCTTGGAAAACATTTCAAATGTTTTGTATGTATACAATATTCTAGATGATTTACACAAATCTCATTGAATTGGGAGAGAAATTTAAAAAAGGCTTTCAGTATGTGCTCATCCCCAAACAAGTTATTTTGACTGTACTCTCATTGATTTGTAGGAACCTATGGAAGTTACTAACCTGATGACATCTTCACTAGGTTCATTTCATGTAAATCACTAAGGGTATGGGGCACATTAACTTTGTCCAACATCTTTTGTTGTTGCAATTATTATTATTATTATTATTATTATTATTATTATTATTATTATTATTATTATTATTATTATTATTATTATTATTATTATTATTATTATTATTACTATTACAGTTATTCCTATAAGAGTAAAAACTAAAATGACAGACTATTAAAAATTGAACTTTAAAAATGGGATACTCATACTTCATACAGTTAAATTACATTTGCAAAAATAACTGTTTTGTAAAATGAAAGGTAAGGAAACAAATTGAAGCAAAGTTACAGAGAAGAGTTTTTATTGTTTTGTACGCTTATCATATACAGAGTAAAAAACAAAGGCGATACAAAATTTGCAGCTACTAACAGACAAAGAGAAAATAATGCAACATATTATTTAGCATATTAAGAGTTTTGCCTGCTACATTATTTAGTCCAATCTCATTTTTTTTAATTATTGGCCCTCGGTTGTTTCAAGATAGTCGTATCCAACATCTCTGGATCAAACCATTCATACAGTACATGAAATGTTTACAAAAGCTCTGCAGTTTTATCTCGCATATTCTTTTTTCACCATTGCAACCAACGAAAACACAGATTTTATTTACTTATCTTTTTAATAATACATCTTGTTGTGTTCATGACACCGTAAACAAAAGCTCTACAGTTTTATCACGCATATTCTTTTTTCACCATTGCAACCAACGACAACACAAATTTCATTTACTTATCTTTTTAATAATACATCTTGTTGTGTTCATGACACCGTAAACAAAAGCTCTGCAGTTTTATCTCCCATATTCTTTTTTCATCATTGCAACCAACGACAACACAAGATTCATTTACTTATCTTTTTAATAATACACCTTGTTGTGTTCATGACACCGTAAACAAAAGTATATGGTGCTGGAGGCAAACAGTTCATAAGGCTTACTTTTAAGCTGCGTATAACAAGCCAAATTTTCCAGGAGATGTCTTGTTTCTGCTCTTGAAACGATGAAACAATTTCATTTACTTATCTTTTTAATAATACATCTTGTTGTGTTCATGACACCGTAAACAAAAGTATATGGTACTGGAAGCAAACAGTTCATAAGGCATACTTTTAAGCTGCGTATAACAAGCCGAATTTTCCAGGAGATGTCTTGTTTCTGCTCTAGAAACAATGGACTTAAATAGGGACATTTGAATATCTATTGCATAAATATAAAAGTTCAAAGTTTTTGTCTACGTCCATAAATATGTAGTGTCGATACACAATGGACGCAAGACGCAGTGCTTATGACAAGACTTTTCCTTGAGGCTATTTCTGCTCAAAGATAAACTTACCATTGGGACATATATATTGAATATCATTATCTTGCTTCATAATTTTATAAAAATTGTGAAAACATTTTTCTGAAGTTCTATTGTTTTATCTTAAGTGATGTTAGATCAAACAAGGAGAGATACAGATTAGGCCTATCATAATATGTGAGAGAAAGAAAGAAAGAGAGAGAGAGAGAGAGAGAGAGAGAGAGAGAGAGAGAGAGAGAGAGAGAGAGAGAGAGAGAGAGAGACAGACAGACAGACAGACAGACAGACAGAGAGAACACACACACACACACACAGAGAAAGTGTTAAAAGTTCAGGGCCGAAACAATTATGTACTGAAAACTTTATTATCTAGCTTCCAGGTGAGTTTCAACCTATTTTGTGTATGTTATTATTATCATTGTTAATATTTTGATTTTTTGTATTTGGATAAGGGAGAAGGAGACGGGATTAAAATGAAGGGGAGGGGGTTGACTTGATGCTAATTCGAAACGGTAATAAAATAATTGAGCAGATTGTCTGTTCCTATTTTACGAAATGGGTATTATTGATTTAGCCACTTTTTTTTTTATTTTGGTGCAAATCAATATTGAAACTCTACTTTCTACACATTTTATACATAAATCAGGATAAGTTGGAAAATAGAAAAAAAAAAGGGAGAGAAAGAGAGAAGGAACAAGAAAGCTATAAAAAGAGAATGAAAGAAACAAGATACCAAGCCGGTCAGCGCTGCTACTACTACTACTACTACTACTACTACTACTACTACTACTACTACTACTACTACTACTACTACTGCTACTGCTACTGCTACTGCTACTGCTACTGCTACTGCTACTGCTACTGCTGCTGCTGCTGCTGCTGCTGCCCCGAGCATACAGTTGATACACACTCTACAGCGCGCTGGCAGCGGGCTAAATTAGTACTCCCCCTTGATATGAGGAGTTTATGCAAATGATGTTGGTCAGTCTAAAAATATAACGTCTTAGTCTAACCCTTAGGTCCTGTTAACTTCGTATGCGAAACCTCAGAAATAAGTTCGATTCTGACCCTTGATTTGTTAGGTAAAAGATGGATCTCATTGAATCCTGTCAAATAGTGGAAAAAAAATGAGTTAGATGCAGACGAAACGAGAATTTTTTTTTCGTTCAAGATATTCCCAATTTCATTTTGCATTAAATTTATGGCCTTTTTTTACTTTTTATTTATTTATTTATTTATTTTTTTTAAATAAATAATGTAATCTTGTATGTGTGAAGCTATAATTAACCCCGGGACTGCTTCTTTACTACACGTCAAAACAACCAACATGGACGGTGGCTTACTGGTAAGCTCCCAATACGCCGGTTCATTATGTTTAAATCTATATGAGATCTGTTCTAAAAAAATTAAACTTTACGCGAGAAAAGAATATATAAGTCTAGGCAGTGTACTGGCGATGTGAAATTTTCTATTCAAATATATGGCTTGATTTGTTCTAGCGTTAGCAAGATAACATCCTTCTAGGCTAATGCTAATCCGTAATCGGTAATCTAGGCCTAGATCAAGATGTTAGGCCAATTTAGAATAGATCTAGATCTAGGAATAGACAAGCAGTTCTAAGCAAATACAAACCTTATTTTAATTCAGTCTTAATACCGACAGAAAATAAATTAAAATACAAGTACAGACAAGTTTTATTGATCAGTTTAAAAATGATAAGCCTAGTATGGATCTGATAGTGATATTGATAGACTAGACCTAGACGGTAAATTTTTACTTGTACACCCACACTCACAAGAGTGCTGTTTCTTGTCTTTCCGGTCGACCTTGACCGTGATCGCATTATAAGTGAAAGTAGTCCCGATTACGTAACTCTATGAAGGCGCAATTTTTATGGAATGTTAACATAATAACAAGATAAATAAATAAAAAATGGGGGGGGGGGTCCCCGCCCCCCAAAAAAGAATAAATACTAAAAATTGGGGGGGGGGGAACCCCCACTCCTGACAAGAATGAAGTGACTTTCACTTGATAATACGATCAAATCCAGGTCAAGATGAACCGGAAAGACAAGAAACAGCACACAGTAAAAAAGAAAATAATAATAATAAATACAGCTCTTACCTTACAGCTCAAACAGAAAAACCACAAAACCGTCGCTTCTTAGATTTAGGAACAACACTAGACTTCCTACAGCGCCAAACACTCTGATCCTCGTGGTAATTACAGTTAGAAAAACAATGTGTACAAGTTATTTCTGATGGTAAAACACTATGAGATCGAAAAAATGCTAATGACTTAGCGTCGTTATTATAAAATTCAGCAATAACTTGAAAATAATAATAAGAACACTTATCACAAGCAGCCATGAAGAAAATCACGATCACGATCAGAACACATCAGCTGTTGAGCCTAATGAGTAATGACAATGAAATGAGACTAAAGATGCGCCTTTAATTGCGCATGCGCATGGGTAATTGTAAGACGTTGCGCATGCGCAAAGAGTAACTAAAAAGAAAGTAATACGCATGCGCGAAAGACGGAAGTAATTAACATGCAAAAAGGCACCTACCTCGAGTAAATCAATACGCTGAAATAGGTTAAGAAAGAAGAAGTAATCCAAAACAAAAAGTCATATATTTAAAAAGTTATTGCGGCGAATAAAATCTTCAAATTTGTACTCAGCACATTGAAATCTAACAGAAAAACATCACTTTAAATGCCAATGTGAGTTGGGTGTAAGGGTAAAAAATACCGACCCAGACAATATCTCTAGATCTTGATTATCTAGAGTCTCTACTAATATGATCTCAGTATTTGCACTTGCCTAGTTCAGGAGTCCTTACCCAGCATGGTCCTGGCTCTTTTTTTCTTTTTATGGCAGTCACAATATTCATATTGAGCATTCTATCAATCAAAAGGGAAAAAAAAATTAGGAGTGGAAATATATGTTTTTGAGGAAAATTTATTTAAAGAAGTATCATTCAAATAGTTTTGCTTTTTCCAGTATTGTTACATCCAATATATGGCTGTCAAGTAAACAAAAGAGAATGGACTGCACTTGGTAAGGAGTCCCACTAGCTCAGACTCTATATCACAAAATCATCCCTGTTAAGTTATTTTTCAATGGATAGAGATCTAAGTCTGGGTTGTTTGTAGACATCCCTGGCTTTTAAGAAAAAAATGGGTTTAAAAAAAATCTTGACTGAGATTGAAAGTTTTTTTTTTGGTACGAATGAGAGTGAGAATATTGTTTTATTAAATAAAGTACATCTTATATCTACTAGACATTTGTACAATTAAGTTACGTCTAGAGTAACTCGCTTTACATTACAAACCATGATTGAGGATGTAAAGCAGAATCTAGATCTATCTAAATCTGGAAAAATCCAGTGCTAATGAAGTCAACCTCTACTGGAATGCCCATTTTTCCCCCCACTTTATTTTATTTTTTATTTCGGACTAAATCAATTGCATCCAGCAATCTTTTCAACTTCAAATGACTCAGTCTACAAGTGATTTGAAGTGAGATTGACGAACACCTTGTAAAATCAATCTCTTCAAAAGCTGCTTTTTCTTGTACATGAGTCTAGCTAGATTTAGCCTGTATCGACGATCTGTTTAAATAATGCTAGAAACACTACAGTGCAGAATTTACCTTTACCTCTCATTTCGGCTCTTATTGCTCGGCAAGACAAAACTTGTGCTCTGAACTGCTGGTTGGTTTGAAAAGGAAGCTCAGTACACACAGTGCATGTGATAAGAGGCTTGCCCCTTTTCTTTGTCTAGTCTTTAGGACTAGGCATGAATTTTCAATTCAGATTTATCAACAGATCATTAAGCATGGCTCCAGTAATGCGAGATGGGTGCATGTTGCCATATGAACTTAATCACATCGTCTTCTCTCTTCTACAAATCAGTCCTAATGCTTCACTGTGACACACACACACACGCAAACCCTCTATACTACAGCCCTGTGATTGACAATTTTATCATTGAAAAAAATACATCTAAATGAATTAATAATCTAGTATTCCAAATATTCTTTCTCCATGGCTCTCTCTCTCTCTTTCAATCTAACTTTTCTCACTCAAATATATTTTCTGTCCTCTCTTTCTCTTCTTGCTTTTCAAAATAAAAATTTCAGTGCAGTCTCAATATGCAGATAGGAAGATGCATACTTTTTTATCCTCTTTTTGCTTTGATGATTTGTCAGTTTGCAACAACAATATATTTTTCTTTAACATCATTATGAATCTGGAAACACCAAGGAGGAACATGTAGTTTTGAATTCATACGTATAACTCTTTAACTAAAAATGAGGAAGTTAAAACTGAAATAAATGTAGATACCATAAATTTCTGCTTCTGTATGAGTCATATTGTTTCATTACTTCAAACACAATGGTCCAGAATTAAGGTTTTTTGTTTTCAAGAAATAAAGTGTATTTGATTTTTTTCTGTGATTACCTACATTACTATCCCCCACCCCTCTTTATTTATTACAGGAACCTTCTCTCTACGCAATCAAAGCTATTGCTATCTTGGACAACGATGGCAATCGACTTCTTGCAAAGGTTGACAAAAATAGTCTTTTTTTTTACTTTTCTTCCCATGATACCACTGACTATCTTAAGTGTTTGAGATAAGTATCTATCATGCCCCTTTAATGAACTCATCACTGCATTAGCAGCTTTTCTTGCCCCAGTTTTTTACTAGGTCAGGTTGTTATCAATTATAGCAATATATATATATATATATATATATATATTTTTAAACATTAAAATAATGTATGTGGATGTATACTGTAAAAATATAATTGCCTGTAGTAATATAAGCGTTTTAATTTTAAAAGTATATTTTAACCGAAGAATTATTTTTCAATGGTTATTTAAGTCAAGCTAAGCACTTAGAAATTCTCCAGGAGTGGTGCTTTAAAAGTGCCTTATTGTTAATTTGGTGTATTAAATTGTGTTACTTAATAAACATTGTAATGTATCTTCTGAATTGTGTTTGTACAGTTTTTGTGGAGGAGGATGGAAAAGAGAGATATCATTTTTTTTTTTGCTTTACGTTTTGGACAATCCTTCATGTCGAGGTAGGGGAGAGTTTTCCATAAGTTGATATCACTCTAAATTCACTATCAGTTTTAGGAGAAACTGCTGTTTACAAGCACCAGATTATAACGGAGAAGACAATTTGGTATTGTTTACAAGTTACATATTACACAGCCAATATTCCAGCTTGTTACAACTTTGATTTTTAATTTGTGGCTTAACCTTCAAATATTTTTTTTGTTTTCAACAGTACTATGATGACACATTCCCAAATACAAAAGAGCAAAAAGCTTTTGAAAAGAACTTATTCAACAAAACCCACAGAGCTAATGGTATGTTATAAAGAAACATGTATATGGTTTACCATTTTATTCAGCCAAACGTTTTCTCACTGTTTTTGTTCTTCGCTATGAAATGCATGAAAAATTGATTCACCAATTAAATCATATTTTTCAAAATTCAATTTATGATAAACTTTGTCTAAGTTGGCGTAATACTTAAGTTACTTTGATGGTTATAGTATAAACACATTCACAGTGTAATCTAGTCGCTGTTCAGATTTTATTTATGGAGTGGTAAGAACAAGGGATAAAAAATAATTCACTGTAGCCAGTGTTTCATTTTTGTAGTTTAAAATTCTTTAACAGGGGATAAATAAACAAAAATCACAAAATGATAATGCTCTTGGAACTCTATGTCTCCAATTTGATCTTTCTCTGTCCTTAGCAATATTCTCCAGTGGTCTACATGTATATTTTCTGTATATTTTGTATGTGCCTCCACCTCCTCTGACTTTGTGATAAGTTGTCTTCCACGTCTTCTCTCATCCTGGTGGTTCATTTCAAAATGTACTCTAGTAATGTATAAATGAATTTTATAATGGTAGAACCTTTACATCTCAGTTTTTACCGTACAAATTTTATTCTTTTTTGAGTGACAAGTTTGAAATTGCTTGATTGAATTCGAATAAAGATTTTATGGTTGTTTTCAATTCAAACTTGCTTTTAATTACTATCAATTGGCATCTCAGTTTTACTCAAAAAGTATAAAGAATTCTTTTTTCTGGCTCATAGGGATGTCATTTCCGCAACTTATTTCACTTACCCACGATTTTTCTACTTTAATAACTCTTTTCTCCTCTTGTATTGAATTTTAAACACTTTTGACTTTGTGACAGCTGAAATCATCATGTTTGAAGGACTGACTTGTGTATATAAGAGCAATGTGGACCTTTTCTTCTATGTGGTTGGTTCGTCAATGGAAAACGAGGTGATTTTTAAGTCTTTCTATAGGTCGGCTTTTAGAGAAAGTGAGCATTTGTTTTTTAATTTAGAATATGCTTTTTAAAAAATTTTAAAAAAGGAAAAGTAAACAAAATTCAGCAAGAGGTCGCATTAGACTGATTTTGAATAATTTAACAGAGACTATTTGATTTTCAGTTTTGGTTTCAACCTTCCAAATCCTTAAAGTAGGTAGAATATCTCATGGCTGTTGCTTTTCAATTTTGGTTATTCAAGTTTTTAAAGTTTACGCTTTAATTTTATTGTAAAGTATATTTTACATGATTAAATAATACTTATCCCCATAAGGAAGGTTTGCAATTCTTGTTTGGATAACTTACATTCTATTATCAGGTCAAGTGTTCAATATTTAGTCATCAAAAAAAAAAAAAATTACAAAACAAAACATGGTTTGTGTTTCTTGTTGGGATAACTTATGTTCTATTATATTATACAAGCCAAACGTTTAATATTTGGTCACCAAAATAAAAACAAAAACATAAACAAACAAAAAAAAACAAAATATGGTATACAAAATGGAAGCAAAAGAAACCACATGATTTCAGGCAGAAGACAGCAATAAAACTGGATAAGTATCACACACACACACACCTTTTTGGTATCTCATTTTTGTTTTGTTTTTTTTTTTGCATCGGCGCATCTTAAATATGGAGACTATATCAGATAACTTAACTTAATGTTAATGACAAACACTGTGGCAAGTTGCCACATACAACACTAAATATATTTTTGAGACTCACGGAAGCATTCTTGTTTCTTTGTGAATAAATCCAACAGTATACAACTTCGTGTAATAGTCAAAGTCTACAAAATCGTAATTCTGCCTTAAAATCTTACCTTTGTGATTTGCATTTTTTTTAAATGAAAAAAAAAAAAGAAGAAGATTTAAGTTCTTGGTTTCAATAGATAGAAAGTATTCTGCTTTATGGAGACTCAATCATTCAACTTTAAAAGGGAGCAACAGGTGTTATAAAAATATTTTGTATGTGAATACCTTTGTGGAAGTCAAATTTTTTCCTTGGAAAAGCAGTTTTATTTTATTTTTTTTTTCAACAGCTTATCCTGTCCAGTGTTTTAAATGCTTTCTACGACTCAATTAGTCAAATTTTAAGAAAAAATGTGGAGAAAAGAGCGCTGCTGGACAATCTAGATGCTGTGTTCCTGGCTGCTGATGAACTGTGTGATGGAGGGTAGGTCATTGATATAAAAAGTATTAAACATGTTTGTTAATTTTGCTTTGACATTGCATATGCCTCATAAGCATTTTAACACAACACACAATCTGAAGATAATTTAAGATTTCTTTCCTGAATGGAGACAAAAAAAAAATCATTTTTTTTAAACAAGTCTGCAGAAAAAAAGAAGTCAAGCATTTAAAAAAATCTTTCAAGGGAGGAATGAGGCTAGTAAATCTGCCTTTTGAATTAGAAAAAAAAAATTATTTATTGGAGTTGGAAGATATTATTTTTAAGGTTGATTAGCGTGTGAAATCATCCAGTAAACTTGATCAGTCCGTCTTGCATGCTGCTATATGTTCTGAAATGTCCCGCTGGGAATCTGAAAGGTTATGCAGAAATTGCTGTACCTTCCTTTGAGTGAAATCCATCCTTTGTCAAAAGAATTTATCTCAGATTTGAGACTTAACTTTTTCTTCTCTAGGGTTATTAAAGATACCTTTATTGAAACTATTGCTCATCAACGAATTAAAAAAATCCAAGACTTTTCAGTATGCAGATTGCAGGCTATCTATTGCACTGTTTAATCATCTTTCTGTCTTTTAGACTAATGGATGTGTGATTAACTGTTCTTCATTTCATTCCTCAACTTTTTGATAAGTGTTTCTTAACTCAAAAAAGTCTGTCAACTTGCAGATTTTGTCTTTCCACCTTTTTTTTTCAACTGCATATGATTTATTTATTACTTGCAATTTTTGATGGAGAAGATTTTTTGCAAGTCCTCATGATTTTTTATTTATCCATATCACCTCATATGTGTTGTTTCACAGTGGACAAAAATTTTGTAGAGAAAAAATATGTTTTGCATCACATGTCTCATTATACAAAAAGTAAATTATCACTAGCGTCTCTATAGATCTTCCTTTGTATACCATCTTTCACTTTTTTTTCTTAATGCATAGTAATGTGTAGCAACAGTAAAGAAATATAGCAAAAGAAATTTTGATAGTTCAGTAGATCATTCGCAAGTAACAAATACACTTTAAGTTAAAAAAACAACAGTCAGAAAAATAACACAAAAGAAAAAAAACCCAGAAAACACACAGGTCACCATGAATTCTTCAAACAATCCAGATATAGGCTTTATGAGTTTTTGGAGAAGAGGCCTTGAATTAGAGGAGACAATTGGAAACTCAATTTGCCTTCTAAGTATCACTTTTCATCTTCTTTAAGCAGAAAAAAATGATGGAAAGAATATATTTAGAAGGTTTAAAGAATTAATATTTTAGACTTTTAAATTGAGGAGATCGATGTTTGATTCAAATTTAGACCTATCTGTAAGATCACTTGACTTCATCTAATTGATCAAAATAATCATGGAAAAGGAAAGGGCCCTGAAGCTCTTGTTTTACGTTCAGCTAGACAAGCTTTCTAGCAGGTAACTTGTTTTTTTCAGCATCATTTTGGAAGCTGACAGCAATTCAATAGTACAGAAAGTGGCGATTCGGAATGATGACATTCCTTTGGGAGAGCAGACAATGGCACAAGTAAGCATTCAGTGATTAACTTCTAAAGAATATTTTGTTCCCCTATGAATGTGCATTTCCAAAGTTTAACTTCATGTAAATTTTGTTTTTGTTTCTCTCTATTCTTTTGGTTTTTGCTAGTTTGAAATTTTTTTTGTTTACATTAACCAAGAGTGGGTCATGGAGTACACATAGTGTTAGTGAAATGATTTTGCATATATATATTTATTATGCTCTGTATTTTCTTAAACCCTGCAAAATAATTAAGCAAAGTAAGGGATCAAAAAATGTAAGGAAGTAAAAATTCACATCAAGTCAAGCTGATAACTTATCTACTACAGGGCAAAGGTAAATTGTTTTCTAAACTGTTTTATTTTTTTCTCCCTTTGTTAATAACTTCAGGTTAGAAATTATCATTAATACCTAGCTATGAGTCCTTTCCTTAATTCTAGAAAAAGGAACAATGTTCAATTAATATTGAAATGTTTGCTCTTGTCTCAAGACAGTACTCCCAATACAAACCTTAGAACATTAACAGATTACATCTTTAAACTTACAGTACGCCATGCTTACAGAAATATTTATCTCAAGGACACCGTTTTGTTATTCATTATGAATATACAATAGCATCCACACTTCCTTCAACTCTGCTTCAAATGGCTGTAATAAGTTGCCCTTGATTGAAGGGTCGAGAGATATAATCTTTGTTGAAAATGCTGCATGAAAGAGTACTGCACTAACAGTAACATAATAGCAGGACATATTTTGTATAGAGTTGAAAAAATTAAAAATTTTTGGTTTATCTTTAATAGACAAACAGAGAGAGGGGCTATCCCAGGAAAAAGGAGAGGGAGAGAAAGACAGGGAAAGAGTGAATGAGAAAGAGAGAGAGAGATGTGTGCATCATTCAACGTTAATTTATATACTATTTTTTCCTTTCTTTTCAAAAAAGTTCTGTAAAATTATCATATCTCTTTTTACATGCATGCTTAATGAGCAACTTACACTTTTTTAAATTGCTGAGAAAAAAAAAAATGGTCTGATTAGAGACATAAATTGATATCATTGTATGCTACTTGTAGTTTGGTCCAATTTATTTTTGGTTTAATATTATTTTGGTGTTATTGTTTTACTTTTCATTCACTCTTTAGAAATCATCTGTTGCTTGGGTCAAAGTTTTTCAACTTTTTTTTTTCTTAAAAGAATTGCAAACTTTATCAATTTATTTCTATTTGCCCTCTTTTTGAATGCAGCAGGAGACATAAAATTCCAAATTTCTTTATTTTACCCCTTGACTGCTACACAATTTCCCCCGCCCCATGATAACGAAATTTTTGCGAGACTGTGGATATGTTGGTCATGTAAAAATTTGTTTCTAGAAGCAATTTACTACATTTATTCTTATTAGAACTAGTTTATCTTCTTTGTGCTGTATATAGCATATCATGTAGGCATTGTTTTTTTTATTCATATAGAATATAAAGTTCTTGCTACCTCCTTATAAGAGCAAAACTCGTAAAGTGAATACTGAATGACAAGTTGAATGCTGATATAAAAATCAGATATTCACCCATTCGCATACGTAATGAATTTGAGATGAAATAACTGCATTTCTGTCATCTGCTTGTAAAGATAACTTCCAAATATGGTCAGCAAGTTTCTGCTGCAACAGACAGGGTAATGTATCATTCCTTTTTTGTGAGAAAATAGACACTACACTTATATGCTTCTGGAGATTTTGGCATCAGGATTGCTAGGCTATTCTTTTTTTTAATTTAAAAAAAAAAGAAGTTTTTAGAGCAATGATTATTTACCAAATTGGCATTTTTCTCTTCTTCTTTTTACAAGGCAACATGGCGGAGACATTTTTTGTGGAGTAACTGTCTTATCTGTAAATCGAGAGCATTTTAACAGTGTTCTTGGGTAGAGAAAAAGAAAGATGTGGGTCAGTGATCGGTTTTAAAGAGAACAAAATTCAGTGTTAAATACATTCTTATCACAAGTTGTCCAGCTCAAAATTAGAACTTGAGTCTTCCAAAGTCCTGATGGCTAAAGTGGGAATATTTTTTTTTATTTTTCCTTTACGGGCATGGTGAAAGCTGCATGGGTGGTGCTGTACATTTATTTTGGCTAATTATTTTTGTTCAAAACCATTCTTTCTTGCGGGTTGTATTTATTTATTGATAGATGGTTGTGGCGATTTCTAGGTGTAATTTTTATAAATGATTGTGTATTCCATGACTCCACTCTTAATTTGTACACAGTACAATTTTTGTGATATATTTTATTGATATTGTGGTAAATATGATTCAAAGGAAGATGCATTGAAGGCTTACATTAAGATTAGTGGGCAAAGCTATTTTCGGCTTGTATGGCCAATTTATACATCTATTTTACTGAATTAAATTAGTTATATGTATTTTTAAGAACATATTTTTTAAAGCCAATTTCCCATACAAATGAGAGCTTCTTGGGTAGAGCAGATGAGGAAGCAACAGCAGCTATCATGCATTAATTTGACATAGTGTATGGATTTGTTTGCTTTGAAAATACTTAATTTAATTACACACAAGACTGGTAAGAGCTATTGAAAGGATTTTAGCTAAATCCTATGTTATAAAAAGGAAAAGTTTTATGTCTTGATTACTTCTATATATATAACAAGAACTGTTCTTTCCAAAACTGTCTGAACTTCCTTCTTCTAACATTCAGCACTGTTTTTAGGGCCAATTAGATACTTTGAGAACCAAATGACCTTACATGAAGGAATCATAGACGCGCCAAGTAGTTTTATTTTAAAAAGTTTAAAGAACAGATGTCACATTCCAATCATAGTCTGGACAGGATACTGGTCTGTTGCATGCTGCTAAACGTCAACTGAAGCTGTTATCCATTGACAATGAGTTACAGTGAGGAAAATCGAGCACAATACTTTTTCTAAGGGCAGAATGATAAGTATGTCCCTGGCCAGATTCATAATCAAACTCAAGACCTTTCAATCTAGAGTTCTTATTGTTACCAGTGACCAACTGACGTCTTTTGTAAAGCTACCCTGTACATAAATGCAAATTTATATTTTTTAAGTTGATTATTATAATATACTTCTATTTCATGAATCTATTTTAAACCAAGAAATCCTGAACTTAGATATTTATACTGAGTCCTACTCACCACCTTTCCATAAACTTAATGTTTTATCATGAGGATCATACAGGTGATAGCTTTATTTACTGACATTAGAAACTGTTATTTATATCAAAGCAGCTAACTCAAAAGTTGCAGGTAAGTCAATTTTATGCTGAGGGGGATTTAGCGGAGAGTTTACACTGTGGTTGCTTAGCTTTTTTTTCCTCCTCCCATTAGTATCTTGTCAAAAAGGAGACAACTTTTTTTAAAAGATTTCCCTACTTTATAAGCTGCAAAATTATGTTATATGTAAAATATGTGTTGTAAAAGTCCAAAAGAAAACTTGAGATTCAATTAGAAATTTAATAAATTTGCTTCTTTTATTTGGCTTAGCAATCATTTTTTTTCAGCCAATTATATTTTAATTTCTGTATTATATAAAGGCCTACAAGATTTCCAAATACTTTGATAAAAATGTGATTCTTTTTATGAACCTGAGGATTGGACACAATTTAGTGCAATCATGACAAAATAATCCATAAATGCAAAAATATTCTATACAAGCTTTTCTTTATACTATGTTTGGCAGACCCAATCTTTATTTGGCTTTTACACTGTTTTCAACGTACATGTTGTATCAATATTTTTATCACATTCTACTTCTTTCCCCCCCCCCCAAAAAAAAAAAAAAAATATAGATATTTGGTTAACTAAGATTTATAATAGGGGTTTATGAGAATAAATAAACACAAACATGTTTATCTTTCAAGCGACATAAAAGATCGTAACAGAAAAACTGGCAAAAAAAAAAATTTTTTTTTCCTTCTCAGCTCTGTCAGGACTATGAAAAATTCTACAATTTAAATGCATTAATATATCATACATATCATCCTCTTGATATATTGCAGTTTGTATTTCAGCACAAATAAAATATAAACTTTTAAGTCCGTCTTCTGCTTTGGTTGAGATAGTATTTTTATTTCCCGCAGTATCAAGTGTTACAAATTTGAAAAATGGGTTTTATTTTCTTTCTTATATAGCCTTTATTTCAACATTGTTTTCTTTTTTTTTAAGAAATACAGGCAAAAAAGAAAACATTACTTAGTAGATGAATAGACATTCTTTGAGAAAGCTAAGATGTTTTTTTTCCTTATCCTTTAAAAATACAGAATTTTACACTATAACTTGTAATACTCAGTTTTCTATTTTCTTTATCCCTTTCATTTTTTTTTTAATTTTTTTTTGTATAAGGCAAACACATGAGTCAGACAGTCATAGTATATTATTAATTCTTTCTGGTATTTGCAGCTTTAACTGAAAAGAATCAAGTGCATTTATTTAATTTTGAATTGGGTCTTTATTCTAACATGTGCTCTTTACTTTATCAGTACCTTTGATCATGATTTATAAGAGGTTTGCTGAAGTGGTACACCACCAAACAAATCATGAAACATGTATGATATATAGGGTCTGGGCGAAATTAGAGAACAGTGTTTTCAGAAATACTGATCAGATTTTCAAAATAATTTCTTTTGCTCATAATTCCATGATATTGGAAAAGCTTATGAAATTTTAATGATAGTTTTTTCCCTTTTTTGTTTGTATTTGCAGGTGTTGCAATCAGCAAAAGATCAGATCAAGTGGTCTCTTCTAAAGTAGTGGGCTGGGACAACACTCATGGAACATTTATGCACCAGTTGCTGTTTGTCATTCTCATATTACAATGTCTACTGAGGATTAATGTATTGCTGGGGTATTTGATTTTGGAATTTGTGGTATGAAATTTGATTTGGCTGGATTTGTTAGTATGCTTCAGAGAAGAGAGAAAGAGAGGGGAAGGAGGGGGAAGAAAGATAGAGTGTGTGAGTGTGTGTGTGAGAGAGAGAGAGAGAGAGAGAGAGAGAGAGAGAGAGAGAGAGAGAGAGAGAGAGAGAGAGAGAGAGAGAGAGAGAGAGAGAGAAAGAGAGCAAGCGCAAATGGGTGGGGACAAAGAGATCGACATAGATGCTGAGAGTGTGAAAGGGCATCAAGATATGATAGCTTTTTATTCAATTGTAGTCACTATGTTTGTTGCAAGTAAAAATAAAGGAGGGGTTGTACATGTATAGAAATAAAGAAAATGGTAAATCAATTGGCATTATTTGGAAGTTACTGATGTCTGCTTATTCTCCTCCCCCATAGCCCTATTTTATGTTTGTTTAGTCCATGAAAACTATTTATGACAATGTGTCGAAAAACTTATGTGAGTGTTTAAAAAAAAAGCTGAGGTATTTTTATGTCTTTTGAGTTTGAAAATTCACAATGGGCTTCACATTGCGAACATCATTTGCTTGAAAAAATAGTTTCATTAAACAAATTTGTTGAAACCTTCTTACTTTTTTTTTGTCTATAAATGTTTTATAATTATAGAATTCAGAATTGCAGTTATATCTGCATCACTAGTGCCTTTTTTTTGTTCACAGTCCAATTTTTTTTTAGCCTGTCTTGAAAATAATGCAATTAGTAGGCCTCCCATTGTATCTTTGTGTGGGGCCTTAGCACCATCAGTGAGACTTAAACATTGAACTTGTTGCAAAAATAGATATTTGGGCTGAGGATGTTGTGAAGCTTGGATAATGGAAGTTTAAACTACCTGCATTTAGTTAGGCAGAATTACTTCTAGGTTACAATTTTCATATTCCTGGTTTAATTTCCTGTTTGTAACAAATTCAAATACTGCTGCTTTTCCTAGTCCTATTCCTTCTTCTCCATCAGCAAAGCAGTGAATGGTCAGGATGAAACGTTACTTTTTTCATGAAACAGAGATGGTCAAAATAGAATTAATCGGCGGCCATATTGGAATTACGCTAATTATAGAGATGGCCAAAATAGAACTAACCGGCTGCCATTTTAAAATTATGCTAATTATAGAGATTTCCCAAATTAGAATTAACCGGCGGCCATATTGGAATTATCTTAATTATGGAGATGGCCAAAATACATTTAACCGGCGGCCATATTGGAATTATGCAATTTATAGATATGGCCAAATTAGAATAAACTGGCGGCCATATTGGAATTATGCTATTTATAGAGATCTGCCAAATTAGAATTTAACCGGCCATATTGGAATTATGCTCATTATAGAGATGGCCAAATTGAAATTAATCAACGGCCATATTGGAATTATGCTTATTATAGAGATGGCCAAAATAGATTTAACCGGCGGCCATATTGAAATTATGCTAGTTATAGAGATTTGCTAAATTAAAATTAACCGGCGGCCATATTGGAATTATGCTAATTATAGCGATGGTCAAAGTATAAATAATCGGCGGCCATATTGGAATTATGCTATTATAGAGATGGCCAAATTGGAATTAACCGGCGGCCATATTTGAATTACCTTAAATATAGAGATGGCCAAAATTCATTTAACCGGCGGCCATATTGGAATTATCTTAATTTTGGGGATGGCCAAAATAGATTTAACTGGCGGCCATATTGGATAAATACTAATTTTAGAGATGGCGAAAATAGAATTAACCGGCGGCCATATTGGAATTATCTGAAATATGGAGATGGCCATATACATTTAACCGGCGGCCATATTAGATTTATGCTTATTATAGAGATGGCCAAAATAGATTTAACCGGCGGCCATATTGCATTTATGCCATTTATAGAGATGGCAAAATTGGAATTAACAGGCGGTTATAATGTAATTATGCTATTTATAGAGATTTGCCACATTAGAACTAACCGGCAGCCTTATTGAAATTATGCTTATTTTAGAGATGGCCACATTAGAATTAACCGGAGGCCATATTGGATTTATGCAAATTTTAGATGTGGCAAAAATTGAAATCATCCAGAGGCCATATTGGAATAATGCTAATTATAGAGGTGGCAAAATTGGAATTAACCGGCGGCCATATTGAAACTATGCTATTTTTATGGCTGAAAAAATAGAACTAATCGGCGGCCATATTGAAATTATGGTATTTATAGAGATGAAAAACTAGAATTCCCCGGCGGCCATATTGAAATTATGCTATATATAGAGATTAAAAAAAAGAATTAACCGGCGGCCATATTGAAATAATGCTATTTTTAGAGATGATCAAAATAGAATTAACCGGCGACCATATTGGATTTATGCTTATTATAGAGATGGCCAAAATAGAATTAACCGAAGGCCATATTGGAATTATGCTAATTATAGAGATTTGCCACATTAGAATTAACCGGCGCCCTTATTGTAATTATACTTCTTTTAGAGATGGTGAAAATAGAATTAACCGACGGCCATATTGGAAGTATTGCTATTTATAGAGATCTTCCAAATTAAAATTTAACCGGCCATATTGGAATTATGCTCATTGTAGAGATGGCCAAATTGAAATTAATCAACGGCCATATTGGAATTATGCTTATTATAGAGATGGCCAAAATAGAATTAATCGGCGGCCATATTAGAATTATGCTATTTATAGAGATGGCCAAAATAAATTTAACCGGCGGCCATATTGAAATTATGCTAATTATAGAGATTTGCCAAATTAAAATTAACCGGCGGCCATATTGGAATTATGCTAATTATAGCGATGGTCAAAGTATAAATAATCGGCGGCCATATTGAAATTATGCTATTTATAGAGATGGCCAAATTGGAATTAATCGGCAGACATATTTGAATTACCTTAATTATGGAGATGGCCAAAATACATTTAACCGGCGGCCATATTGGAATTATCTTAATTTTGGGGATGGCCAAAATAGAATTACCGGCGGCCATATTGGATTTATGCTTATTATAGAGATGGCCAAAATAGAATGAACCGGCGGCCATATTGGAATTATGCTATTTATAGAGATGGCCAAAATAGATTTAACCGGCGGCAATATTGGAATAATGTTAATTGTAGAGATAGCCAAAATAGATTTAACTGGCGGTCATATTGGATATATACTAATTATAGAGATTTGCCAAATTAAAATTAACCGGCAGCCATATTGGAATTATGCTAATTATAGCGATTGTCAAAGTATAAATAATCGGCGGCCATATTGGAATTATGCTATTTATAAAGATGGCCAAATTGGAATTAACCGGCGACCATATTGAAAATATGCTTATTTTAGACATGGTCAAAATTGAATGAACTGGCGGCCATATTGGAATTATGCTATTTAAAGAGATGGCCAAAATAGATTTAACCGGCGGCAATATTGCAATTATGTTAATTGTAGAGATAGCCAAAATAGATTTAACTGGCAGCCATATTGGATATATACTAATTTTAGACATGGCGAAAATAGAATTAACCGTCGGCCATATTGGAATTATCTTAAATATGGAGATGGTAAAAAAATAGAATTAACCGGCGGCCATATTGGAATATGCTATTTACAGAGATGGCGAAAATAGAATTAACCGGCGGCCATATTGAAATTATCTTAGTTATGTAGATGGCCAAAATACATTTAACCGGCGGCCATATTGGAATTATGCAATTTATAGATATGGCCAAATAAGAATTAACTGGCGGCCATATTGGAATTATGCTAATTATGGGGATGGCCAAAATAGAATTAACCGGCGGCCATATTGGAATTATGCTATTTATAGAGATTTGCCACATTAGAATTAACCGGCGCCCTTATTGAAATTATACTTTTTTTAGAGATGGTCAAAATAGAATTAACCGACGGCCATATTGGAAGTATTGCTATTTATAGAGATCTTCCAAATTAAAATTTAACCGGCCATATTGGAATTATGCTCATTGTAGAGATGGCCAAATTGAAATTAATCAACGGCCATATGGGAATTATGCTTATTATAGAGATGGCCAAAATAGAATTAATCGGCGGCCATATTAGAATTATGCTATTTATAGAGATGGCCAAAATAAATTTAACCGGCGGCCATATTGAAATTATGCTAATTATAGAGATTTGCCAAATTAAAATTAACCGGCGGCCATATTGGAATTATGCTAATTATAGCGATGGTCAAAGTATAAATATTCGGCGGCCATATTGAAATTATGCTATTTATAGAGATGGCCAAATTGGAATTAACCGGCAGCCATATTTGAATTACCTTAATTATGGAGATGGCCAAAATACATTTAACCGGCGGCCATATTGGAATTATCTTAATTTTGGGGATGGCCAAAATAGAATTAACCGGCGGCCATATTGGATTTATGCTTATTATAGAGATGGCCAAAATAGAATGAACCGGCGGCCATATTGGAATTATGCTATTTATAGAGATGGTCAAAATAGATTTAACCGGCGGCAATATTGGAATAATGTTAATTGTAGAGATAGCCAAAATAGATTTAACTGGCAGTCATATTGGATATATACTAATTTTAGAGATGGCGAAAATAGAATTAACCGGCGGCCATATTTGAATTATCTTAAATATGGAGATGGCCAAAATACATTTAACCGGCAGCCATATTGGATTTATGCTAATTATAGAGATTTGCCAAATTAGAATTAACCGGCGGCCATATTGGAATTATGCTAATTATAGCGATTGTCAAAGTATAAATAATCGGCGGCCATATTGGAATTATGCTATTTATAGAGATGGCCAAATTGGAATTAACCGGCGACCATATTGAAATTATGCTTATTTTAGAGATGGTCAAAATTGAATGAACCGGCGGCCATATTGGAATTATGCTATTTATAGAGATGGCCAAAATAGATTTAACCGGCGGCAATATTGGAATTATGTTAATTGTAGAGATAGCAAAAGTAGATTTAACTGGCAGCCATATTGGATATATACTAATTTTAGAGATGGCGAAAATAGAATTAACCGGCTGCCATATTGGAATTATCTTAAATATGGAGATGGCCAAAATACATTTAACCGGCGGCCATATTGGATTTATGCTAATTATAGAGATTTGCCAAATTAGAATTAACCGGCGGCCATATTGGAATTATGCTAATTATAGAGATGGTCAAAATAGAATTAACCGTCTGCCATATTGGAATTATGCTAATTATAGAGATGGCCAAAATAGAATTAACCGGCGGCCATATTGGAATTATGCTAATTATAGCGATTGTCAAAGTATAAATAATCGGCGGCCATATTGGAATTATGCTATTTATAGAGATGGTCAAATTGGAATTAACCGGCGACCATATTGAAATTATGCTTATTTTAGAGATGGTCAAAATTGAATTAACCGGCGGCCATAGGTATTATGCTATTTATAGAGATGGCGAAAATAGAATTAACCTGCGGCCATATTCGATTTATGATAATTATAGAGATGGCCAAAATAGATTTAACCGGCGGCAATATTGGAATTATGTTAATTGTAGAGATAACCAAAATAGATTTAACTGGCGGCCATATTGGAATTATGCTATTTATAGAGATGGCCAAACTGGAATTAACCGGCGGTCATATTGGAATTATTCTATTTATTAAGATTTGCCAAATTAGAATAAACCGGCGGCCATATTGGAATTGTGCTAATTATAGAGATGGCCAAATTAGAATGAACCGGCGGCCATATTGTAATTATGCTAATTATAAAGATTTGCCAAATTAGATTTAACCGGCGGCCATATTGGAATTATGCTAATTATAGAGATGGCCAATATTTCTGTCTCTATAAATAGCATTAAAACAATATGGCCACCGGAGAATCGAATTTTTAACAGTCTGACTTTTTGGGCTTGTTGGCTTAACTATATTTAATCAACGTATCTTGCGTTGTACTAGTGAATCCTTTCTTAGGTTTGCTTTTCTCTGTTTTCTGATTTTGTGTCAATAGCGTAGGTTGTTTGGACAGTCTGCATTCTATCCTCCTCGTCTGTGTCCTCTACATTAGAGTTGTTTTGATTTTGTCGGTCAGGGCCTTGTGTGTGTTTCCAATTTCTTACCTGCTTGGGTAAATCAAGATTAGCTATAACAGTGGAAGCAGAGTGTCTCACTAAAGAGAGTGGAAATAGAATAATATCTATAAATAATGCTATGGACAGTTCTCATAGCCAAGAGGAATATTATGATTATTACTAAAAAAAAAAAATCGAAAAAATGTTATGAAAAGGATATATAAGGGTACTTTTTACTTGGGCCTCAAATTCGATTATATTTTGATAATATGGTATTATTTTGATGATTTATAGAAATCATTTCGATTCTACAGCATTGGAATTGTATTAGTATAGAGAAAGAAAAAAATCGAAATCGATTCTACCATTTTTGATATTTTTTTATTTCGGATTCTATTCTATTGTAATGATATTTTTTTATGCTTGTTTATAGAGATAGAAGTATAGAGGTTTTTCTCACTCCTATTTAATTATTCAATATTGATTGTTGGCTATTCCATGTTGTGTTACCAACATATACCGTCCACGCATTATCAATTCGGTAATAGAGTTTATGTTCCTATTACTTTAAATGGAGTTCAATATTACTTTTGTAAAAAAAAATGACGGATCTTAAACTCTGTGCAAATTGCAATGAATTGAAATCACTTGAATACCATAAACACATACAAAACCCTTTGGGTATTCAATGTATTGAATGTGAGAGGTATTAAAAACGGGAAAATTATAAAAAAAAAAATAACAAAGACAGATAAGAGTGTTATCTGAGTTTATTCAGAGAAATGCAAATTATAAAAAGAAATAATTTTATAATATACATTGCCTCCTAAAAAAGACACATAATACAGTCTTTCAAAAATAACGTCAATGAAACTTATGTATATAACAAACGAATATGACATTTTCATTGCCTGTTAAATGAACTTTAATCTGTTTGACTTTCAGCTTACATTGCATTACAATAAAGCACAATTGATAATTCACATAAGATTTTTGTCAAAACATTCATTAATTAGGTTTTTACTCCAGTTAATATATTTTCCCTGTTCTCTTTAAAAGCGTTATCAAGAGAAATAGTAACTGGATGATAAGAAAGCTTTGAGGATTCAAACAAGGTCCCACGTTTTACTTCTGAAAAGGAATCACAAAAAAGAAAGATTAATATGGGGTGAAACCTTAGCCAAATAAAGACTAGGATAAAAAGACGATGCAACAAGCGTTTGTATCTTTTGTTAATCCAAAACTAGGCCGACCGGTACTAGCAAGAACCATGGCCTTGACATTCACACTGTAAGAAAAACACGTCCTCCGTGTTAGATTGAGAACGAGGTTGTTTTGACTGTCAAGGAGTTGCTCTAGTTAGCTATAATATAAACAAACGTCATCGTAACAGTGTGCTGATTAACCAGCCGATCGGGTGAGCAATATTCAACTGAAAAGGCTTGTATTATACGCGTCTCGACTAAAATCGACTTACTTTAGAAATGATTTTAAGTTTTGTAACATTTAAAACTAGGGGCTTATATAATGAAATATTTAAAACAAAAATAATTTAAATTTTAATATATTTAAGTAATAAAAGGTCATGATCGCCTCCTCTATAGAGAGGGCACCTAATTGATTGACTGTAACGGCTATTACTGCTCTTCTTCTTCTCCTCCTCCACCCACTGCTGCTGCTACTACTACTACCACCACAGCCATGACGTGTTTTTCTTACAGTGTGAATTTATATACTTTTGTATTAATTTTAAAATGGCTTTATGTATTGAGAATTTCTTTCTAATGCTGAAACTGGTTTTAATTAGTTAGAAGAAGCACAAAAATATCACGCAAGAATGAACAGCAAAGCAAAATGTCCAGTATTGCTTATATCAGAATCAATCCCATAATGTTAATTGGGATTAAAGAAAGCTAGCCTGAATTATCGAGAGATGAATAATGAGAATTCAAATTTCAACTGACTACTATATATATTGTCATTGTACACTTATGCTCTCTCTCTCTCTCTCTCTCTCTCTCTCTCTCTCTCTCTCTCTCTCTCTCTCTCTCTCTCTCTCTCTCTCTCTCTCTCTCTCTCTCTCTCTCTCATACTAACCCTCTTTGAAATTTGAAGTAAAATAAAGCCAGAAAATACATCGCTACATGGCGGCTTACATAAAGATACATGTAAGTAAATAAAGATAGCACTATACAAAGTTATTTAACTAAAAAATAGGAAAAGAAGTTCACAATTATATACTTTCATATTATGCTATTTTTATCACTGTCAGTCAATCCCACAAATGACTCGAATTAACCTGGATAGAATTATTGTTACTACCCCAAAGTCCTCTTTTCCAAAATCGGCTAGTTGCACCCTTGGGTCCACATATCTCTCACATAAAAGCCTCAGGAGTTGGGAGTAAAAGAAAAAAAAAGGTTTGACTCTGGTGAGCCAGCTCTAATAAGAGTTTAGAGCTAATGTCTTAATATGAAGTGAAAAACAGAAACGAAGAGTTAATATGGGAAAATAGAGATATAGGATATAGGACAAGGGAAAAGGAGAAAATCCTCATTGTCTCAGCCCAGGATAAGACAGAACGACAGAAATGAGAGAGGAAAGAAAGAGTGAGAAAGAAGGTGAGGTTTAGACAGTTACATCATACAGTGTTGAGCTGAAGATCACATTCGTATAGCTCAATATTAAACGACCTTTACTAAAGAGCAAAAAAATAATATGGCTACATCAAGCAGTGTAAAAATTAAATGTATGTTTATTAAAGTGTAAACCTTAGAATGCTTTAAGATTAAATCAAATTTATAATATTTGCTCAAATAAGAGGTATAAAAGCATGACTTATATAGGGCGGCAGATCAGAGCCAACTCTGAGAAAGAGAAATGAGGGCATTCTTCCCTCTGCTAGTCTGTGAGAGATCCTTGGGCAAAACGGATTAAAAAAAAAACATGAACTGATAACAGACAGCAACAATGTGAGTTGATGGGTAAATCAATGGGTCTTTGCAGGACCCATTGGCCTAATTTTAGATGAACCAGTGATACAAACGTTTGGTGCCTCGTCATTTTCTATTTTTCGATTGAAAATAGGTCATATATATATATATATATATATATATATATATATATATATATATATATATATATACACTCTCTCTCTCGTTCTAACCCTCTTTGAAATTTGAAGTAAAAACAAAGCCAGAAAATACATCGCTACAAGGCGACTTACATAAAGATACATGTAAGTAAATAAAGATAACACTGTACTCACAGACAACACTTTGCAGAGAGGAAATTTGCTTGAAAAGAAAGACATGAATATTAGAAGGTAAACATGTAAGTCTCACTTGTACATGAGGTGTAAGCTGACTACCTTTGATTGGCCTACAAATGTAGCCTAAAATTTGTCGTGACCTGCAAAGACTTAAAGCAAGAACAAATGATTTTTTTTCCTCTCCTAATTTTTTGAGAAAATCCAAAAAAAAAAAAAAAAAATGAGTTTTGTGAAAGATGAAGTTTGTTTTAAGCAGAAAGGATAAGAAAAGAGATGACATGAAAGATGAAAAACCTGTCTGTCCTACTGGAGAAAACGAAGAAAAAGACACACACAAAAAAAGATAATAATGCAATGATGTCACAAGGCTGCTTGATTTGAATCAACAGAAGATCTCAGCACTTTTGCTATGGCATCAAAAGCAAGCAGTGTAAAAATTAACCGTACATTTATAAAATGTGTAAACCTTACAATGCTTTAAGATTAAATCAAATTTATAATATTTAATCAATTTAGAGGTAAAAAAAAAGCATGACTTTTATAAGGCAGTGAATCAGAGCCAACTGTGAGAAAGAGAAATAAGGGTATCCTTCCCGCTGCTAGTCTGTGGGCGGTCCTTGGGCAAGACCGATTAAAAAAAAAAACGCACTGATAACAGACAGCAACAAGTTGATGGGTAAATCAGCTCACTGAAAAAAAAGAAAAGAAAATAAAGCGTGGTGTCTGACAAGGATGTCGTTCAAAAGTCTCCCCTTCTCGTATTTCCTCCTAACAAACTGGGTGTCGTCAATTTCAACTTCAACTCCTTCTGTCCTCCTATCTGCTCCTGATTTAAGAACCAGTTATAGCAAACCTCGCTACAAAAAGATCGCCAGTCCACAGATGTCTTAGATGATATATTTAAACACCATAACACAGTTCTGTGGTCCCACAAGTGACTAAGAAAGTGATTAATAAATAGTAATACTTTCCACGGGGCAATATAGGTGTGATCAAGAAATGTTCCTTTACAATCGGAAACAGAAAAACCACAAAACCGTCGCTTCTTAGATTTAGGAATAACACTAGACTTCCTACAGCGCCAAACACGCTGATCCTCACGGTAATTACAGTTAGAAGAACAATGTAGACAAATTATTTCTGCTGGTAAAACACTATGAAATCGTAAAAATGCTAATGACTTAGCGTCATCATAAAAATCAGCAATAACTTGAAAATAATCAAAAGAACACTTATCACAAGCAGCCATGAAGAAAATCACGATCAAGATCAAAACACATCAGCTATTCAGCCAAATGAGTAAAGATAATGGAATGAGAAAAACAAAAGACGCGATGAAAGTGAGCCTTTGTTTGCGCATGCGCATGGGTATTTGAAACACGTTGCGCATGCGCAAAGAGTAACTAAAAAGAAAGTAATACGCATGCGCAAAAGACGGAAGTAATTAACATGCAAAAAGGCACCTACCTCCAGCAAATCAATACGCTTATATAGGTTAAGAAAGAAGAAATAATCCAAAACAAAAAGTCATATATTTCAAAAACTATTTATTTGCGGCGAATAAAACCTTCAATATACTTTCGCACAGACTCGCACTCAATGACAGAAATAAATTTCTTTTTGCGTAAAATTTTACATATATATTTAACCTTGAGTAAAAAAAGTTTCCATATGGCACAAGGATAGGATTTACAAAGGATCATATGAAATGATGAATGTTCAAAATGTTTGAAATTGAGAAAATTTACGAAAAGTTCTCTTCCCTGGTTATGGATTGTTCACTACTACTTATTTCTGTCACAGTACAATACATTGTAACACATTCTGCCTAGTTTGAATTTAAAAAAAAATCCACAGCTTTGGAAACTTCAATTGAGTCAAAAATGAAAAAAAAATAATTTGATAAACAGAATTTGAAATTCCAACGACAAGTCAAATGAAGTGGACTGGATTGTGTTAATTCTGTTACATCCTCTTTCAACATGAATATAACAGGCAAGTCAATTCTGTTACAGTGAAACACTAGTAAACCAAAATATTTCAATCAAAGACATAGCTCGGCCAAAATGGTATGAAGTCCTTAAACTGCTTTTTCCCTTAACAAATAACCTTGACTAAAGCAAATGTTTTTTGCAGCCCTGAAACTAGACTTTAACACTGCCCCCACACTAGTTCAGCCTGAGTAATTGTATGTAAACTTCATTATATTTTCTAACCTTCTCTTTATCCTTACAACTGCAAGACCAGAAAATAAGCAGAAACAAGAGAGTTTGTTTCAAAATCTAAGGATATAGTACAGCCCCCCTCAGGCCACTTCTATTTCTTTGACAATGTTTGATCACAGCCATAATTTATAAGCAAGGATAAATTCTTGATTTCAAAATGTTTTATCATGAAAAGCAGCATTCATCTTAAAATTAACAAACTTTACCCCATGCAGTTTGAGCAAACTGTCCATTGATTAGAGCATAGAATGCAAGAGTTAATAGAATAGAGGTACGTCTGAAATCTATAAGTCCGAAGCACAATTTTTTATCCTATTTGAAAATAAATAGACACAAGCATCCTAATAACAAATTTTAAAGAAAAACTTTTCAATAGCATAATTTTTACCTTGAAGGAACAGAAATCAGAGTTGGAGGAAACAAGCTGTCTCAGCTGAACAGATCCTAGCTTCCGTCTGTTTGACCAGTACCTGATGATATAGAAAGGACGACATGGATAAGGTGAGTGAGAAATTTTATTTGTGGTATTCTAATTTTGTACAGATCTATAATCGCTGTACAGAAATTTTAATTTATAATGAATTTTTCCATTTCTTTTCTAACTAACTCTTTTACTAAAAAAGCATTGTAATAACGCATAGAAATAACTAAAAAATATGATTGCCTCATTCGACATATTCAATTCATGGACTGTTTACGACTAGACTAGTAAAAACAATCTGAAAATCTAAAAAAAATCTACAGATAAATGCTAGAAATGTTGGTTCTTGCTTGCCATCAAACGCACCATGCTTGACCTACACCTGTCTTGATGCAGCAGACAGAAGTTTGACACATGTTGAGTAACCAGCAATCAGTGAACATCCTCACAGCGTGGCTAATTGGATACGAGTGTAGAGAGAACCGCCATCATCTAGCCACGGAAGTATAAATTATATTCATATAGGGTTACTTCCTGTTATAAATGCCAGATAGGTGTGAAAAATTAGAGTAAAATTTGGGATATTTAAAAAAAAATATATGTTACAATCTGGCATTTATTTAAGCGGAAACGACATAGTCAATTTCTTTAACCAAAAGTGTCCATCAAGCGTGGATTCGAAATCCGAATCTTAATTTAGGTACCACAAAGTCCCTATTTCCCGGCGGTAGAAAAGCTAACGAATCGCTGATGACGTCAAAATTACCCTACTTTAAAACCTTTTAAAAACTGCCTTATAATAAGTCTACACAAACAAAATTTATATCATTGAAAATATCGTTTTTCTTCTTTTGAAACATGTGATTTGTTTTGTTATTCATAAACTGCAGGTATTTAAAAAATCTGCATTAAAAAGACTGCCTCTTTGAAAATTCGCTTGCTGGAGGAGTAACACAGATGATACAGCTTTCACTAAAACTGCGATATCTCGGCCAAGAAATAATATTTTTGCATGATTCAAACTGTATCATGACTGGAATAAGCTCTAGTTTAGTTTTATACCACAAAAAAGGATAAATATAGAGGCAGCAATTTTTGGCGTCAATGTGGAAACTTTGGAGACAAATTAATAAAGCTTTTGGATTAAAAAAAAAAAAAGTTGTGGGTATAAAATTAAAGAACAACCAATTTTCTCTGTTGTGTACGAAAAATCACGCAACTGGCATTTTTCTTGGTCGAGAGATTTAAGTTTAAAAAAGTCCACCCAAGGATCGATCTCTAAGCCTTTGCAATGGCCTGCCCCGGCTCAAGTGGCTGTTACCAGCAAGGACAGTTTTGTTCATTTGTAACGATATTTTTTTAGGCTATTTAGAATAAATATGGTTTTCGAGTTATTAGACGGGAGGGTGTGCAGAGCAAAGAACAGCAAGAAAGCCCGTGGTCAGTTCAATAAAATTTTTATCGATTTAATTTTTAAAACTCAATGAATTTTGAAACTGCATGCATCTATGGATTTGTTATGCATATTTCAAATGATGCAAACCCGATTTTATCTGTGAATGCTCAAAATTTGTACATAAAACCGTATTTTCAATCCGTGTTGATGAACTAAATTTAAAATGGCGGCTGCCGATATTTAGATCTAGAAAGTCATGAATTTGGCCTTAAGTAGCCAAATGTAGTTATTCTCTATCTTTGGTAGCCAAATCTAATTAATTTTTTTTATTCAGCTTATACTATAATGTATGCATTTGAAAATAAAATGTTCGATCATAATTAATCTGTGATTATAATTCTTTTTACTTCAGTCGGTGATTTAAAATGCTGTTTTGATATAAAAGCAGTGATCAAATAGATAGCATAATGTATGCTATGCTAATGTTGATTCAGCATCCTAAAAACCATACAATCTAAAAGTTTCATTAGTGTAGTACGAAAAATGTGTTTTTTATGATAAAACTTCTGAATTATGATGCTATTTTGACAGATTTTCTTCCAACGCTCAAAAATTGCCGATAAGCCTATTTTGGGTTTCTTCATTTTTTTTTAAAATATATTTCTATGTTGCTGAAAAAATTGAGTGAACTAAATAGAATATTTTGTATTAGCAAAATAAGTATTGAAACAATCTGAAGAATGTGTGTTTTTTTATGATGGTCCAAAAGTGCATCATGAAGTCTATTTGCTTGTAATTTTGATGTGCCACAAGTGTTTTTGGCCATTTTTGGTGACCAATAATTTTTTTCTTTATTTTCTACCCCCCTGAAATTTTGTATACATGTGTTTAATCATTGAACTGGATTTTGTAAATATGTAATTTTTTTTCTTTCATAAGATTTAACAAATGAGTTTTATATGTTTTAAAAATATCCCGATGAACGCAATTTTGCTTTGTGGTGTTAAGTACAAAATTTGAAAAGCTGTAAATTTTTTATTTCCCAACCGATTTTGATGAAATTTGTTGGAAATTTCATGTGACCACAAGATCTTTATAGTGCAAGTGGTTTTATTCAAATTTGCTGGATTTGAAAAATCACTTAGTGGTACCTAATTGTAGACAAAAATACACAACCAAATTAACATTGATCGATCCGTGGAACTAAAAGTTTTGTTGTGTTTATTAAACAATAGTTTAAACAGACAATCATTGGTAAGCGGGTGAAATAAGGGACTTTAAAATGCTTCATCTTGATTGTTTAGTTTGGAAAATACTTTTAAAAACACCTTCGAATGTCTGAAATAATTGATGACAATAATGTAGCACTTTGAACAACCTATCGGAGTCCTCAGCAACTTTACCATTTCACCTTTCCACTCATATCTTAAACTTAATCAAAAGACTTTTCTCAACTTGTTGCCAAAATCCCTGAAAAGTATGTGTGTTTGTATATATATTCTTCATGCTACTATAACTTTCACTGTTTCAGGTTTTTGTACTGCTTGAGGCCAATAATGTTCTCTTGTCGAGATCCCGCTGGCAATGGCTTTACTAGTAAATTCATTTCTAGCGACTTTCTCATTTTCTGCCAGTTGAAACAGGTTCATTAGGACTGCTCAATTTATTATGAAGAACTACGACAAGAACCAAGGAAGGATCTTTTCTTCAGCCAGTCCATATTAAATCTGATGATTTCCCCCCCCCCCTCTTCAAATATGTTATTTGTAGCAAAGTCATTAAAATAACTCTCTCCCCCCCCTCCCCCCACACACACACCCACACACACACATAATTAAAAAAAAAGGAAAAAATAATGCAGTTGTACATTTATTATTTTGATAACGATGAAGATCGTGGTGACAATGATAACTTTCCAGTCTCTCTCTCTCTCTCTCTCTCTCTCTCTCTCTCTCTCTCTCTCTCTCTCTCTCTCTCTCTCTCTCTCTCTCTCTCTCTCTCTCTCTCTCTCTCTCTCTCTCTCTGTCACTGTAAATTTTACGCACACAGCGTTAGAGTGAGATAAAAACACTGATTCTAATGGAACTCCATGATTATGGGCTCATATAGATACGTGTATTTTTTTAAAGTAATTTTAGTGATAGTAACAGCAGGCCAGCATCAGATCTTATATATGTACATTGATAGATAGATAAAAACAAGCATACTTGCTGATCAAAGAAGTCGCGCATTCTGCAAAGCTTTGCATTTTTTTTTATGTGGCGTCATGCTTTCAGTGTGAAAAGTTATTTATAATTTAGTCATCTTTTTCAAAACGAAATTCGTATTTTGAGTCATCACTACTAGTTGAATCAGGACTGTCTCAAAATAATTGGCCTCATGGGAAAACATCAAATAGGGTCCATCACGAGTGGTGGGAGAGGAATAAACACCACAATTGTCTGCTGCAACAACGCAGCTGGAATGTATGTACCATCTCTAGTTATCTTCAAGCGCAAGAAGGTGCCACCATACCTGAAGGACGGTGCTTCATGTGGCAGTGTTGTCACGTGCAATGCCACAGAGTGGATGGACTCGGATTTTTTTTTTTGTTTGTTTGTTTTGTTTTGTTTTGTTTTTATTTTTCTGTGGCTGCAAGATTTTATTGCATATGTAAAGCCATCGCCGAACAAAAAGATCCTGTTAGTGTTAGATGGACACAGCACCCATGTCAAGGACTCGAATGCCGTACTGGTGACAACGAAAGAAAATGTTATTATGCTGTCTTTACAACCTCACAACACACATAAAGCTCAGCCGCTAGACAAAACTTTTTTCAAGCCTCTCCAAATATATGAATAAATTGTTCCATTGTTATTGTTCCCATCTTGAAGTCTCTCACACACGCTTCCTTCTGCTTGATGACTTCAACCCCTTTGGTCTTGCCACAACTGCGGTTTCTCACTGCTCTTATCTTGAGTGTGGACTTTTTCATTTCTTCATCAACTGCCTCGATGAACACAAATATATTTGGGTGTGGACAATTGAAGTATTTCGAAAAGTGGAAGTGGAAACTCTCGCACGCATTTGTTGTTCTGCCCTTTATGTTGTCTGACGCCCAAATCGCCGGTGGAAATTCTGAAAATTCGTCAATATACGTGGACACAATGTAGTCCGAAAAGAGAGATGCTTTTGGGTCGTCTGGTATCCTTGGGAAAAGAATGTCCGCAAAGCAATCGCCGACAGCTGATGGTGGAAGTGCTGGTAGGCCAAAGAAGAGTTTCAGCCACGAGCCGATGGAAGAGGAGGAATCTTTGTATTCTTTCGTGAGGTTTAATGACTGTATTTTCCTATACCAAGCTTGGCTCACGTGGAAATGACACGCTATGATGGTGCAACTTGGAAAGATGCTCTTTGCGGCGCGATGTGCTGCTATTTCCAAGTCCAGGTGAAGATTGATTGAGCTTGATAGAAGGGTAGGACACGCGTCAACTAGATACTGAAACATCACTCTGTAAGTGTCTGTAGTCTTGGCCGGCAGCAAAAAGTAAACACACGGAACATACATGCCGTCTTGAAGTCCGTGAATTGTGTACAACTGATAAAAGTAACGCGCACAGTATTTAAAAGTTCCATCTGCATATATGTCCGTCACTGAACTTAGGAAGTTGAGACATTCTTCGGATGTAAGCATGACAATGTTGTTCTCCGCATCGTTTTTCCAGACATGTTTGCTGAAAGTGTTGTGTTGATTGAGGGCTTGAAATGTTTCCTGTCTATTCTTGGGTAATGGCGGTCTGATTTTCAAACGTGCTTTGTAGACAGCTTCTCGGAATTGCTTGACAGCGTTGTAATCTAGATGATGACTGCTTAGAGCTTCAGCACACGCTATTTTGCTGGGCTTCTCGTTCATCAGCTCTGTGGCCTTTCGTTTACAGGCCTGTCTTGCTTCGTGTCTCGCAATAAATGCTTCCGACTCTGGCTCGTGGTTGTGTTCGTTGGTTTGCTTAAGAACTGTAGAAATATCAAGGTCAGTTTGGCACCGAGCTTTACAAGAACTTTTCACACATCTCCAGCTTGAGACACTCTTGCCGGCTCTGTCTATACGGAAACGATACCCTTGGAGTATAATGCCGATGTGGCCGCTAGACGTTGTATATTTCTCTATTGTAGCCGGCGCAACAAGTGTCTCTAGAAATGACTTGTGAGGCTTTCTCTTTTCTTTATATATTGTGCAGATGTGCATGTGCTTTTCTGTGTGTGATCATTTTTCACTACTACGGTGTTGTTGTTTTTTTAATGATTGACTGACAGTGTGTCAAATAAACACTCTTTCGATAGTCCGCGCTTTGGCATGCCTTGTATGTGCGCGTTTTGGCAGACAGAAAAGTCCGCGTTTTGGAGGCTCATTAGAGCACACTCCGCGTTTTGGAGGTACGCCCTCCAAACTTATTACGATCAGGCAGTGGATCGGTGGTTGAGAAGTAATATTGCAAGACCTGTCACACTATTTCAAGTGTGTCGGCTTTTCAATGAGGCACATTGCAAGGCTGCGACAATGACAACTGCTATCAAGGGTTTCGCTAGTTGTGGCTTTTGGCCTTGTTCAAGAGATATGTTTTGTGAGAGTGAATTCATGCCATCGTTCTCGAACTGTTGCACCCAACTGTTTCCACATCGCAACTACTATGTTAGCGACAGCAGTCCAACAACAGCAGCCCAACAACCGACTGCATCAGCGTCAGCAGCAACAACGGATATACAACAGACCGCACCTGACAGAACCAACTGCACCAGCGTCAGCAACAACAGCGGATACACAACCGACTGTACCAGCGTCAGCAACAGTGGATACACAACCGACTGAATCAGCGTCAGCAACAACAGCGGATACACAACCGACTGTACCAGCGTCAGCAACAACAGCGGATACACAACCGACTGTACCAGCGTCAGCAACAACAGCGGATACACAACCGACTGTACCAGCGTCAGCAACAACAGCGGATACACAACCGACTGCACCAGCGTCAGCAACAACAGCGGATACACAACCGACTGCACCAGCGTCAGCAACAACAGCGGATTTACAACCGATTGCACACATGTCAGCAACAATAGCGATCAAAAACCAATTGCACACGTGTCAGCAACAACAGCGGATCAAAAACCGATTTCACACGTGTCAGCCACAACAGCGGATACACAAAAGACCGCATCTGTGTCAGCAACAACAGCGGATCAACAGACTGCATCCTCGTCAGCACCACAAGATCAACAGCAGTCTGCAAAAACATCAGCAACGTCATACGCTTCACAAGATGAGCATGTAGTCTTCAGAATAAAATCTGGTGGCAGATGTTTTTCCAGAAGTGTGACTGTTGCGCTTGATCCAACTTTGCAATTGGACAGAAATAATAATTTGTGGGTCATTGCCAAATCTCGTTATTATGTTGCAGGAAACATCACAGACAGACACTTTGCGCAATAGTGTGATTGATTTTTGCTTGAGTTTGAAATTTTGTTTGAATTTATGAAAGATGGTGTTTTGAATGCTGATATGTCTACACGCGTAAGGTATTCTTCTTTGTTTGGTCGTGTGAGTGCTATGATGAATCCAAACTGCGTGGTTGATGAGTTGGAAATCAATTATTCAACTGAGATGTTAAAAAAAAAATACAATTAAAATTGTTATAAATAATAAAGGCAATGTTCTACACATATGGTGAGGAATTCAATGATTCAGATCTAATTCATCTTTTATTCACTCCTATTGGGCAATTGTCTGGTCATTATGACACACTGACATAAACCTATAAGAATGTAGCGCATTTTGAACATATCTCATTTTTTCCAAAGCTTCCTCCAAAAAGGCAAAGGGGTGCGGGGGAAAAAGAAAAGCAGAGGTCTCGATTTTAAGCCCATTTCAAAACAGTGCTGGAAAATGCAAGCACGAAGTCTGAAAAGAAAAAAAATTGTACCAAAAAAAAAAAAAATAAAATCCAGCTGAAAAAAAAAAGCTGCAACTGGCTGACACAAAGAAAAGAAAAGGTTGTAAAAGTAACATGCAGGGTACTAGAAAGGATGAACCTATATCTAACTGGTATTGCTTTTTGTGAGTTCGTTTTGATATTTTTCCTCTCTATGGTTGGTCCATATTGAGATCCATGGTGGTTCAATCATTCTTTTTTTTTTCTTTTCTTTTTTTTTTAAATAGCTGCCACGTGTTAAAATAAAAGGCTGGCTAGGTGTGGCAATATTGTTTGATATATTATATACATTTATCTTTGAAGTTTACCTGCCAAATATTATGTAAAATGATTTAACAATCTTAGGCATGTGGGGAAACATCCAATTACAATAAAACTTAGTTTACCATTAAACGCTTTCTCGTAGTGATCGTAAAATACATTCCATATTATGGAAAACATCTCATGAAAATATAATATGTCGACATATTGCATGAAATATTAAAGAACACTTCTTATGAAGTCGACATGCATGTGTAATCCATAACGCTTTTTTTTTAATGACAAATTGACTTTATTTTATTTTATTTTTAATTCATCAGAGTGCGTAGAAGAACTAAGCAAAACCATTAGATGCGCCTCATCCCCCTGCATAACAATTAACATACTGCATTTTCGTTTTTGTTTTTTAAAGTTTGACCAACAGTAGAGACGTGTAAAGAAGATGGTCGTTTCAAATAGACCCTAGATTATATTAAATCAATTTGACTTTAGTCGTATAACGCTGCTAGGTACCGGGTACTTCACGAAAAATATGCCATAACTACCCGTAATTTTCAATTTGGCATGCACACATTAATTTTGTTATCCCTCCAGAAAATGGTTGGTGCCTCATGGTGTGACAATGAAACTGCAATGTTCAGTGTTTGGTCCTTTGATCTGACGGTGACGGGTTTCATTTCAGGGACAGCTCATGTTGAGACTGTATTACACAAGGAATTTACGTAAACCTCTCATCCGCTTTTTCGGCTTAAACACACGCATTGACATACAAAGAACGTGTCTAAAACTACTGTAGTAAAAATTAATGCCTACAAGGTTGTCACCATTGCAGTTCTCTGAAATAAGAGCTAAATTTGTTTTACCTTATTGGGGCCTTTTAAGCCTCGAATTCGAACTTTGCAAGAGATTTTTATGAGACACACTACCTTTTCCTGCCCAGATTATCACAACTCTATCCTTTTACTCACTTCATTCCAGGTGGATATTGATTGAGCTAGTGTTTCTTCTAATAGGTGATCTTGTGGTTCTGAGACAGTCGCCAGACATCGTGCGAACATTGCAGTCATTTCAACAGAAGGTATGTTGCTT